>JAQIXS010000012.1:0-95368 GCA_034700785.1 Rossiulus vilnensis
ATGCTCGTAACGTTTCCTTGAACTATATTGTAATGAAATTTATATGCAGGCCCTGAAGCACGCCAAATCTGCCACGCATCTTGAAAGTAGTACTACCTATACGAACCATAAACATTATATTTCAGGAACGGCATATTACTTTACACGGTTACAAAAACACTTTTGCACATGAGTTGCAGCTTGAAATTTTTGAATTCAATCCACCGTATTGAAAATCATGACCAGTTTCAAACTTTCCAAAGGTTTTCTGCACCTGCCTCCTGATGCAATTTCGCGGATAGTGTACATAATGATGCATGCGCTTTTTAAAATAGAGTGGCAGCCATCTAGCTATTCAGAAATACCTGAAAAGAATTCTAGATCCGCCAATACAGTGAACTGAAGCTACCAGGCTGGAAGCTGGGGGATATGCATTTCTTCTCAGAAAATATATAGACTTTAAAACGTGCAAACCCATCTACATGTATTTAATCACGTGCGACTTGCGATTCCTTCAAAACTGGCATGACCATTGAAAATTTGGAGATACATGTATTTCAGATAATGAATTCATTCATAAGTAAATTTCCTCTCCATTACTCTCCTTTTCATATGACTATGCCATTGCAATGCAATGCCTGTATTTGTGTTCACATACTTTCCATGTTTACTGATGTGATCTAAAAGAAAGCTGCTATAGTTATCCTCATAATATACTACTTGAACATAAATTAAATTACTAAGAGCTCCTAGTAAATACCAGTATTCACGACAACTGAACAAAACATGGATCACTGTCATTTTTCAATATCATTGCAGATCAACATACTGTTTGTCCAATCCAATGATATACATGAACATGTATATCATACGTGGTAATACTGGATCTTAAAAAAATCATACTGCTGAGTAACCAAGTTACCTGCAATGCACTGAATTTCAACCAGAAATTTCACAAAATTTACTCGTCCTTTTTAGGATTAACTTCATTTATTCAAAATCATTTCTAACCTTCCTCAAAGAAAGATTTCCAGTTCACTTATGGTGGCGCCAAGCGGATTTATTTGGCAGTGTATATTTATGTGCATGACGACCTTAGCGACAATAAAAAACCTGTGGAGCACTTTTTAACTCTCTTATGCAAGCCATCAGATTCAGGCTTTATTTCAATAGCAAATGGATTCTTTGTTTTACTGAACGAGTAGTAAAACAAAAAAACTCTTAGCGTTATGGGATTACGCATTTTGCCAAGTACATACATGTAGAGATACAATGTATATACAGTGTACTGCAACCCATGTACAGAGGTTGACAACATATACATTACTTATACCAAGAAAACCAATTCCTCCAAAAACAAAGGTCGAGATTCCGTATCTCAACAGCCATTCAAGATGGAGAAGAGGACTGGGAGTTCCAATATAAACATTATTATGACCAGACGCTTTCGACAAAACAAAAAGATCGACTTTTTATCTCACTCACAAAACGACAGTCATCGTGACAATGATTTCCATGCAGCATTTGATGAAACCTGGTTCAATATTGAATGGATATCAACATATCATTCACTTGACTTTATCATGACAAAGCATTTGCTTAAGCGACATACAAGCATTTGGCACATATGCATCTGATAAAAATAGCTTTCTTCTACATGTATGCTTTATAGAACCATGTGAATAAACGATTTCATAGCCGCAATTCCTGAGTTAATTTCTACTGCAGTGATAAAGTTATGGTTACATTTTGAAGGTATAAGTATCAAAATATCAAGTCATTTATGGTAGAAAACAATTGTGACCATGGCGCTTGAGGATTATTTTATTCAGATTACATGGTTTTTATTAAGACTTTTTTCAATTCAACTCAGTACCCTACAGTCATCAAGCGAATGTCATTTGGTAGGGTGGCAAAATACCCACAAAAGTATTAGGAGAAAACTCATATGTGGAAAATGCCTACATCCTTGTTAAACTGAATCCCTAACAAATTTGGCCTATCATTAGGAAGACTATTCCATCGTCTAATAGCATGCAAAAAGAATGACCAATAGTAAGCATCCGTTTTAGCTCGGAGCTCTGTCAGAGAATTAGAATGAACATTCCTACTTCTACTGTGAGGGTTTGGTTCGGGTCAGACATTTGGTTGGAATTGAAGTTGGTATTCTGACCTAAAAGAAAATGAATACTTCAATTGATTGATACTCGGTTCAGTATACTGTACATGAAAGAACCGTTAGCATTCCTGGAATACATATTATTAATACGATTAATTATCCGTTCACTTTTACTTTATAAAGACTGGGTGAAACGCTAATCGAGTATATTGCGCATTTCATTTAGTTTTGATTAAGGGCATTGGGGGTTTGTTCGAAAGCATAAAAGTGTGGAACACGAATGGCGGCAGTAACATGTGTTAACGAGGTTCAATTCAATGTCTATTGCATTGTGCGATGCTCTCTTGTTTCAAATCCACTTCATCTGCTAAGAGGATACCATCTCAATTTCCATTTAATCCTTCCTGATTTCGCTGCTGACCGCCGGGATTTCGTTGGATTTAATGGTCATTAGGTAAAGGAGCTACGACTCGTGTTGGCCATATTTTATAGTCCTTAGCGGATAATCTTATACAGTCAAAGTGAAGAAAGAAGGAAGCGGGATTTGCAAAGAAAGGGAAGCAGTCCGATAATGACGTTAGAGAACAAATTTATCGATGTAGTGTCATGTTGGTTCGGGTCAGACATTTGGTTGGAATTGAAGTTGGTATTCTGACCTAAAAGAAAATTAATACTTTAATTGATTGATCGATCTGAAGTTTTAAATGGTGATTGAAAATTGGTTTCAACATACCAATAGTAAATCAATAGTTTAAGAAAAACTGCAATTCATACCATTTGAATTAATAATATTATAGTTTAAAAATCTATACTGTTAAATTTTTTGTAAAGAAATACTATACACTATATATATTACTGTATATTTATTAAGCTTGAGCATCAAAGGAAGAAAATTGTCTTTAAATCTGTACAATATAAGGATATTTGATAAACATGCTGTGTACGAACAGTTTTTAAAATTATATAATGGAGGACCAAATGGGGTTTTCTACAATGATCTGTGTAATTTCTCACAAGTGAGTTCTTCGTAACTCATAACTAACATCCATTAAATTGGGAGCGCCATCACACGTTTCCTTCGGGGTTGTATTTCCTAGAATATTTAAATGTTATTAATTCTTTCGACCAGTTTTCATCAAAATTGCTCTGCCCTGTATTTTTTATGCGTTTAACCTCAAAGAAAACGTAATCTTTGGACTTGATTGACCTTTTCCTATAGGATTGAAATAAAATTTCTGTAAAAAAAATTACCAAGCGACTTCGTAAATTGATTAATCTGACTAACATCTATCAAGCGTCTGTCTGTGCGTCTTAGACGTCGTCGATCATCTTCAGCAAATCCCATATCAATATTTTGGACATCAGAAGCCTATGTTTTGGCAGCACCTATTGGCAAGAAGTTTCTTGGATTGTTTACGCACTTCTCAAAATTTGATGGAAGCAACGGCTTATAAAGTCGGTAGTAGGCCTAATTCAGTTTTTTATATTTTTTTATTACTATTACTAATAATTGAGAATGTAGCAAGTGAAACTTAAATTAACAATGTAGCAAGCTACCTACTTTACATTCAAGCATGATTTGAAATAAGACTGCGTGTCGCTATGGCAACCATTGTCCATCATTTTTATGTTAAAGACTCGCCATCGTCTTTATTTGCGGGAGACGATGAAAAAAAAGATTGCAGACAAAATCTGACAAAGGATTGATGAGCATACATGGAACTCATAATTCATAAAACGAAAACCCCGTATTTGCAGTGATTACAGCCATTGTATATTTTAAAGAAATTGTTATGCATTTCCAATTTGAAAGAAATGTATACACATATATTCTATGTTTTAACGTATGTTAATGCAATTATTCTGTAGTAATTAGTGCGCGGACTAAGGGTCAGAGGTAATTTCTTCAGACAAAAAGGAAACAGTTGAAGGGTGCCAAAGCATAAGACGATGAGCTTTAAACACCTTTTTGAAGCTTGAATTCCTATAAACCCCTGCATTTTGGTGTCGTTTCGTATAAATAAAACGATAGCTGAGTTTGAGCTCTTGGGAGATCGCCCACCCTTTAAATTCATTTACATGTACATCGATGCGTGTCCTCAATTGATAATAATCAATTAACAATTACATTCATTGAAATCATGCATGCATTGGGTGAAAATTTAGTGAATTATATTTAATGATATTATGAATTTTTTATTTTGTGACGTAATTGTTTGCGGACTTTACGCTGGGAACTAGTGTCGAAGGGCCCCTCAAGAAAAAAGTAAACAAATAACATTAAAAAAATGCACAGACGATCGTCGTTAACTAAATGTGACGACGAAATCGTGATCTACACAACGTTTAAATGAGGTGTGTTTAGGCATGCGACGCAGCAGCTCGTTCGTTTTTTTTTGTGTGTGCTGAAATTATATTAGGGACGTAAAGATGATTAGGACATCAAGTTTCCATGTTTTCCGCGTACTAATTAGTCATCGTGCATTTTTGTTTTGCTTTATAGATATTGGGCGGCGATGATTTGCATGCATCATTGGCCTTCGCATATCGCGTATCAGAATAGCTTCCTCATAGGATAATTGCTTTCTGATGTAGGCTAATTGTATTGCGTTCACATGTACGATGGGTCATAGAAGCGGGGTAAGACTGTCTAGAGGGCGCTTCGGTCTATGAAGAGTAAGTTGATATTTGAGAAGAAAAAAAAAAGGAATCGTGCTAAATGCTAAGTCTGACGATTTCCTGTTCTGAATTTCTAATAAGCGGCGCTATAGGGGAGTCTGTGCTGGAATATGCATGTACATTTGGGCTTCCATTAGCTCCCCACGCCCCATCTTACACCCCCCTCCTCTCCCCCGAGCACGTATTAAGACAAAGTGAGATTCACCATGGTTTCGACTCACGATACACTTGTATGCATGCATGATGCCAACTCTTATTTTTCTTTTGCTGTCATTAAATTTTTTTTTGTTTTTATTTAAGCACACACATTTAATTAGTTACTTAAGAAAGTCTTTAGAAAACGTGAATGCTACATTGGCTTCGACAAACACTGCGCTGGATGTGTTTGTAGGGAAGTTTTGTATCGAACCGCGGCTCCGAGAAGGGAGAAGGGGGATTCGACGACTAATTAATTAATGGACCAGCGAATTTAGTTGGGAGCTTTAGTATTTATTTTTTTCCAGCCTTGCATGGGGGTTGTTGCTGTTTGCTGCTTTTCTCCCATCGCGTGGATGGATATCTATGGCTGTCCACTTCTTGATGCAATCAGCAAATTACTCTCGTTTTTTCTTGCCTCTTGAAGCTCTTTTTATGCTTTTATCAACAGCATTCAGCATATTTGAGGGAAAACTGCCGCTTTCTTGCCAAGAAATTAGCGCTGATTAACCCTGAATTTGCAAATTGGCATTCATCCATTTGATATCTGTCATTTAGTCGTTGATATTGGCCATCGTATAAAGGTGCACCTCATTGATTTGTACCTTACCTGTATTATGCAATTGTGATTTACATCATAACTTGGCAATGTGACTTCTAGAAAAGCAAAATTCATAAGAATGGAAGAGCATCCGTTGTGGCCGTTCCTTCCTGACATCTCCTCATTAACTTCCGATAGGGCGTTATAAGATTGAACAAAGGTTAAAGATAAGTGAAGTCAATAGCTACTGTATATATATGCTTGACATAAGAATGCCATGCATGCCAGTGGTGATTTAACTGAATCCGCATTAAAAAGCTTGAGACTAATTATTAGTATAGACAATAAAACTTAATAAAAAGAGGTATATGTTGAAAATATTATCACGCATCTTATAGGGATGTTTTATGACGACTTCGAAAATGATGGCAAATAGGAAGTGAAAGTGTACTTGCCCTTTGTATTTACTGTGTCTGAGAATGTCTCGCATAATACATTGGCGTGACACACTTGTTTTTCGGTATCCTTGTCACCGCTGAATTAAGATTATAGGGAAAAATGTTGTTCTTGCGGTATCGAGCTTCGTTTTTTAAGTTTTTTGTTGTTGTAAAAATTGACTTTTTCGAATCGAGAATAGCCTCCTGACCATAATTTAAGCTTCCTTCGTGCATGGTCATCCCATTAACGCTGCGTCTGCAGACTCACTTGTATTTTAATGCGCATTTTCGATGCGCTTCTGTAGCATGTTGCCTTTGTAAATTGTTCCAGTGCGGTTTTCACCGTGTGTAGAGCCAAATGCATTATTTTAAGGCATTTTTACACGTATTGACCAGTGGTACCAATTACCCCACCCCCATGCACGCCTCGTTCTCTATAATAATACATTTGTTGTTTCGCATGCTTGCATTTGGCTCGCATGCTAACAACCTGAACAAAAGACAATGCAATAAAGAGTTATAGTGGGAAACTGATTTCCACTGAAATTTATAGTTGTAAATGTGCTGTGGAATTATCAGGGCGCAGTCGGGGAGCCGTGATAAGGATCTGAGGGGGGTAGGAACCCCTGTGGGGAATACACAGGTGTAGTTTTTATGCGTCTTTCGTGTCGAGCAATGTGAAGGTGCATGAGGATGTGCACGGAATGTGGCCCGTGTTGGTTTTTGCAGCAGAAACACGTGTTTTTATAGGTTAATGCATTTCTTTACAGCTGAGGAGCTACGCTATGCTGTGTAGCTCACCCAGAAATG
Source organism: Rossiulus vilnensis (assembly GCA_034700785.1). Lineage (NCBI taxonomy): Eukaryota > Metazoa > Arthropoda > Diplopoda > Julida > Julidae > Rossiulus > Rossiulus vilnensis. Next base: position 6,761 of record JAQIXS010000012.1, read on the forward strand.
GTTTGTATGTTGCGAGTAAAAATGACAATATTCACTGAAGGGAAAGGGGACTGATGTAAAACAATCTTTTTGGGAGGGCAAATGGTGTATGAACCTCTCAAGAGCTTTTACCCGCGCTATTGAAACAAGCCAATGAAAAATTATTACACGTCATATTTGCCAGAAATTATTATTTCAAATTTTGTATTATAAGGCATAATCAGATCAGTTAGTAGCTTGAGTGTATGCTGATTTTTGTCACCACAGCTGTATTGAAACAATCCATAGTAAGATAATATTGCGTACATTATTTATCACTAATTAATATATCGTATTAAAATGAAATCAGATGAGTTAATAATTTTAATTGCAGTTATGCAAATATTTGTCTTAAAACGTAGCATGTCCATCCCTATCGGTCGGTGGGAAATTAATGCAACCGTAATGAAAATGGACTTACGTGTAATTACTCAGTCTTTACAGTTCGTTAATTAACATTCTGGCCATTTATTTCTGTAACTCATCTTCAATCTTTGAATAGTTTAACAAAATACTATAAGCATTTTATGAAGCAGCTGAATGGCCGATGTATTTATGCACTTATAAATTAATATTCGTGTTCTTATTACACCAACAGCCATTTAAGCCCAGTTAATAATATAAAGAATTCGTCATAAATTGATAACTTTGTTTTAGAAAAGCATTAAGCATCCTATGCTAAGTCATGTTTTTAACTTTCTACGTCTTGCAGATGCAATGTAACGGACGGTTGCAACTTAGTTTTTGTTTTTTATTTATGTGAAAATTTCTTTAAAAATTCTGCGGCATCATTCACGGTGCATCTGTCCACAGAAATTATTTGGATGTGCAGAATTTCAATCGATGACTTGATTTTTTCCAACTTCCAACTCGGCAGTGAGTTGAGTGTTTTTCTAACCTATACCTTCGAGTTAAGGAAAGGATGTACGCTATCATTGTTATTAATATCTGAGGCGTTATTGTCCAAGCAGCCCCTGCTCTCCACCCACATCTCCACCTTTCATTATTCGCTTTTTGTATTGGATTAAAATATCAGGGCTATTTTACGAGAAGGAGCGAATTATCATTGAAGCCGATCATCATTTTCTGTTGTTGAATATCACTACGCGCCCTCTTATCGTTCGCCCTTGGCAGGGGTGCCTTGAAATGGATCAGCACCCCCATCCCCACTTTCTCCGACACCCTCCGCCCCCCACCCTCGCGCATTGTAATCTGACGGCAATTTTCTTGGCATCTTTGGCGACGTCTTCCCACGTTTCATGAATGGCCAATTTTCATGCTTTGCAAATTGCGAGCATGTGGTTGCCGACACTCGCAGCGCCAAGCATGCGGGTTTCCATGCGCTCCTGATGGGATGGGGGGAGGGGTCGCCCACTTCCCCTCACCCCCTGCGAGGGGGTGGGGGGCCTCGCCGACACCCGGCGATGCTCGACTGGGTCCAGGAGAGCGGAACTTGTGCTAAGTCATGGCGGGTGGCCAGCGACCGAGTGTGAAGATAATGGTCCCCTGGTGGCCGCCACCTTGAGAGATTGCGGGCAACAGGTAGCTGCTTGGCTCGCGCAGGTCGCCTGTGAAATTCGACGGCATTGATGTGGACTAGCTTAGGGCGACGTTTGGCGTCTTTGAACTTTCCCCAAAAACGTTCATTTTTGCCAATGGCTTTCGCAATTTGGCTTCTCTGCTGAATTCAATTGGACACTCCGTTGCCTATTGGAACTGGTTCGTTTGTGAAAGGACTGCAGAAGAATTATCCCTATTCAGGAAATTTATACCAGAAAACTAAATTTCAATCGGTCTATATGACCTTTAAGCATGAGCAATAAGAAACTGTTAAATTTGGAAGCATTTTTGGTCGCTGCAACTCACGAAATCACAAGTTAGCAATATTTGGATTCGTGTTAGATGCAGGTATCTGGAACCAGGGAGATGAGAGAGCTTTTCCCAAATCCGGTGGGAAACACTGCGATCAAGATTTAAGACTCAATTCATGGCACTTTTTGGAAAATTAGCTTTGCCTAAAAATACTAATAGAGTGGAGGGAATCTTTAAACGAAACCACTGAGGTGGTAGAACCTTACATTCAAATTCTTTCATCAGACGTTGGAATCCTCTTCCTTAAGCTAGCCCTAAGTTAACAAGAAATTCAGTTTGACAATGCTGATAGTAACTATTAAAGTTACTATCTGAGTTCTGAGGGAACTGAGTTGTTGAATTAAATTGAATAGGGGCTTGGAATTAGTGTTGTAGTACCAATTTTTTGGAACAGACAAGGGAGTCTTCAATTTCAAAACGTCTTTTGTTTCCTGAGTATTTTTAAAATTGAGTATTTTCTTCACGTTTTTGAACCCGACATCTGAATTACGATGAAAACTTCATCTCGAGTTACTAATCCTAATCATTACAATATCTTAACTGGTCGTTCTAGACTATAATTATGCACTTAATGGCAGTGTTCATGTATCCTCGAAGCTCAACTATATTTGCATCAAGTGCGGGTTATCAATTCCAATGTCACCATTATTCCACAGCAGATATTGTCAATCAATTATTTATCTCTTTGTCCTTCAGTTACTCTAGTGTTTTTCGCTCTCTACAGGGTAGCACCGAGAGAAAAGACCGACTGCTTAGTTGTTAAAAATAAATTTTCATTAATGAGTCCTTTGTTACCAAAAAATGGTCATTTTGTTGACATAAGGTCGTTGGATTATCTTGTAAACGAACATTATTTCGGTATTTTCCCCAAATAACATAACTGTAAACTGGGCTTCCACTGACATGGAAAACCTAGAATTATCAGGGAAGTAGGCACAAGAAAGAAAGGTCAGGAATATTTGAAATGTTATTGCAAATACAGGGAAATTCTCATCAACTTCATCCGCCATGACTTTTATGTTGCTGTTTTAGAATCTAACGCTCAATACAAAGAGCTATGAACAGTTGTGAAGTTAATTCTAATTCGTTTTAGTTTTATGAAAATGCCCAAGTAGAGAGTCAATTTACGCAACAAAAATGTGCGTGTTGAAAACTTTCAATTCAACTCAGTATGCCTGCCCTACTACCAGCAAGGATATGTCATGGAAGCAATTCAGAACGAGATACCTGATTAAAAATATAAATGAGCATTTAACGGTTTCAGATTTTCGAATAATCAATAAAAATATCAATAGTCGGTATAATTGTTTTCCTTTTATTCAGTAAACATCTTGATAAGTCAGGGAATTTGTTTCCAAGTTGATACTTTAATTTTGGTGGGAACCCTGCATAAGAACACGGCGTTCTTCGCAATAGATGCAAATGGAAGGATACTTCGCCATGAAGCTCGCAAACTTGTCAACCTTTCTCCAAATCATTTCCACCAAGAATTAGCAAATCGCAGCAGCTGATTGCTTCATGGCTATCCCATGCAACAACCCCCATGCCATGGCCACTTTTTGATTATCTGCGCGTCATGCACCTCGGAGCTCGTCCAGAGCAGGCTACGTGTCCCCCTATCAGTGGTGGTGATCTGTCTGGACGTCGCATGTGTGCGGTGTTTAGCACTTGAGATTAGCAAGGCGATTATCTCAGCGTGGCGGGCGGGGGCTTTGGCCTGTCTCCTTTGGTGTTGTACCGTAGTGTCGCCACCTTGCCCGCTCCCCTACCCCCAGCCCTCCTCCCCCGCCTCCATTGTTCCCAATCAGTCAGCCGTCGTAAAACCTTGATTTGCCATAAAAGACGATGAAAAGAAATCATTTGAGTATCGCCGTAATTATCTCCACCTTCACATTGTCTCACCTTTCTTCCGAGAAATGGGGGGGGAAGGGACTGCCACCCCACGGGGACTCAATGGCTGCGATGAACCCTCAACAATGCCCATTCAATTGGGGCGCAGAGCAAATTGGAGAACCTCCTCGGTGTTTTTTGCGTGCCTTGACTGAATCGCTGACCCGTGAACCTCATCACCCTCGCTATGTATTTTCTGTTTTTTGGATTTTTTGGGGATTTTTTTTTGTATGAAAGTTTAAACATAGGGTGATCCTCTCGATTTTTTGCTTCTTGAGCAGGGCTAAGATGTCCGCAAATCAATGCAGACTTTCGTAGGCCCTATGAACTTATTTCAAGGGGCTTGTGTGCCCTTTATGCTAGTTTCATTATTTACACGTCCAAAAAACAATTTATGAATCTTGAAAATACACGCAAAGTTTCAGCTACGAGTGACTTTGAAGTGAAATATTGGAGGCCTTAATGGTTCGGGGACCCTAGGCACTGTGCGTAGTCGACCTGATGGATGCCTCAAATTACCCTCTGAATTGTACGAAATTAAGCAAGGACCATTTATAAAGCAGTTTTTCATGTTGGTAACTTCCTTGTATTTCACAATTTTTGGACTTATTCGGTTTTTACATATATTATTGACTAAAAATAAGTTAAAGCGCACAAAAATGTATTCTGTGATAGTGTGGGGCTTAAACGGCCATGGAGCGCATTTTTATGAATTTTTTTATATGGCTTAAAACATACTGTGCGCATTATTTTTATGGTCCCAGCCAGACTTTCCTTAAGGTGCTTGAGCTCAAATATATTGTCAGAAAAACGTTTTATCCGTCATGGGTTCGCTTATTAGACAGAATATTAAACCCTTTCTCGGTGTGAATGCCTATGTGAAGACATCAGTGTTTTAACCCTTGTTTGGTTGTGTTTTATAGCGTTGACGAGGGAACACTGCACGCTTTCTCTGTATTGCATATAAAATATCTATACAGTATGTACTATTACTAAGGTTTTTCGAAATTTCACGCACCGCTGCTTGCATCAGCCACACTTACATCATTTTTAATTGGCACTTTGAATGCGTATTTGAGGTTTTCTTTTAGCTTTTCTTGTTAATGGTTTTCACTGGGTTTTTTTTCATGTTTTTAAGAAATAATAAATATGCGGTTTTATTGGTTCATTGACTCCCCCATTTTTATTTTCCAGGTGGATGAGCCAACTGAGCAGATCATCGCCGAGAAAGGTAAGAAATCTCATTTTCTTGTAATAATATACATTGTTCATACATATAGAAGCCGGTAAGTGGCGCCATAGTGTTGAAACAGCGGCCCATTGTTTGTGTGCAAGGGATGCATGTATCCAAAATATCGTCTGTTTTGTTAAGTTCGTTCAAATAGTCCAAACATAACTAGTGTTTAATGAATTATTCTGCGTAACGACTATTATTTTTTAAGCAGCCAGACCAACAAGAAACCAATTATTTAAGGGAACTGTGCATTCTAATTTTAGTCTATATCTAGCAATATTATAATTTGCGAACTTTTTCAATGTCTCCTGATGACATTGGAGAAATATGGATACATGGCATCATCGTTGCATTTTTATATCGAAATTCGAAATGATTTACAGACCGTTTACATGTTGTTTACTACCGCACACCTGAGTATAGTATGTAAATATGTAATAATGAAATATTTTTATTGTTAATGTAAATCACCAGTTACTCTGTGTATCTGTTATGAGTGCTCTGAATGTAACTTTTTTAACTGGACTGCTCCCTAGGGGCGCCTTTTCTCTCGGCCTCGTCTTTGGCTAATGCTTCTGGAGCAAGATTTTTTATAACTTTTGGAGGGCATTTTATAAAATTATACATTTGCGGTTCAATGTGCATGCACTAGTGAGTTCAGCACAAATCTTTGTCGTTAATTAATGGGGTGGCTATTGTACACGGTAGCTATTTGCAATGTTCACAGTGGGGCATCAATCTCGCCTGGGGCTAACGTTTTGCCCTTCTATAAAATATTAGTCAAATTCATCGTTAAAGCGTTATGATCCCCTATTTCGACAATACTAGAATTTTTAATTTATACATTGAGAATTTTGAATTAATAAAGGCACGTACATGCACCCATAAGTGAAAGAAAAATCCCGTGTGCAACTACACTTGTATTGCGTAAGCATGACAGACCACAGGTCGAGTGACCTAAAACAGATGTACATGTATTTTAAATTAAATTAATTGTTGATATCATATTATATAGAAAAGTGACATTATTTTACACTCATTGCACTGCTAACGGGAATTTAAGCAACACTCAACTAATAAATCGCTACTTGTGGTTTGGTCAGATCACTTTAAATGCTACAGTGCTTTATCGAATAATATAGAATACAGTACGTTTATTTGCAAATGGAAATTAACATTGTTTGAGCGTTGTTGAATGGTGTTTGAAACTAACATTACTAAGGGCAGCAACGTTTTTGACTAGGTGCATAGTTTTTTATATCAGGTGCTGTATATATCGAAATGTTTAGTACCTCATTAGTTCTTAATGCTACACACATAGTTACCGCCCTTCCAATTGTATATTACGCATTGTGCCCTCCGACCTGCGCACCTATAATTTTGTTTTAAATCCTACATGCCTCGCTGATGCTCTTTAAAGGCTGATTACTGCTTATTGCCTTAAATTGACCTTCTGTTTTATTATCATTGCAGTGTGTGAGCCGGAAGAAGGGTTTAAAGGTAGGACAAATTCATGTATTTTTGTGCCATTATGGAATACTGTATGTATATGCTTTGTGGTGGTGTTTTTGTGTGATTTGGGGAGCAATGGCTGTTTAATGAATGAAATTAGCTGCAGCTTTTTAGGAACGTTAGGTTAAATGGGCATGCTAAATTTGATGCATGCAGTATAATAGTGACGTCACTGAATTGACTGAGTTTTCGCGATAATGCACGTTTATTAATTTCGATCAGTGTTTCTTAAATACATTGTGCTTAATCTTCTTTACAAAAGTCGTGCTACATCAACTACTGTAGATTTGAGAATCATAGATTGAAATATAGTTTTTAATTTGATCATAAGCATGTGGTACCTGGAGCTTTTAATTAGTCATGGTAAATGGTGTGCAGATCCCTACATCGTCGACGCCTATAAATCATTATTAAGGCATTTGAAACCAGGCTTGCGTGACAGCGTAGTTCATAGACAATATTGAAATCGGCATGATTTTTGTATATAGTTTAAAATAACTATGGTTGCATGTTAGATTGTGTGCTTATGCTTGATGATAGTATGGAAATTTTGCTTATTTTCTTATTATTACGTTCTGGTAGCTTTTTGTTGAAAAATTACCTCAACATATTTCCTTATGAAATTTTGAAGTAAATGTCTATTTTCAGGCACAGAACTTGTGGGTAGTTGAGACTGATTTCATCCCACATTGTTTTGCAACGCACATCATATTTGTTCGTTCATCAGTATACAGTGTATAAAATGATAACTACCAAGAATTCTTAACCTTATCTTACCCCGGCATCTTCAAATTTTATAAATGTTACACATTTTAATCATCTGCAAGAATTTAAAATATGCATTAAAAGTTCGAGCTTTAAATGGGTAGTGATGACCTGATAAGGTATCGTGCATTTACCATTCAGGTGTTTTCATTTCTTTTTGTTCATAAATAACACGAGGTTGATCAGTTAGATTGAACTTTTTTTGGGGGGGACTATCGTCTTGAATCGACTTGAATTTTAAAAAATTTTCACATGAAAACGAGTTAAAATTTGCGAGCAAATTTAAATGTACTTGCAAGCTTGATTTTTAATTTCTGAACCATAGTTCAGCTCAAAGATGCACTGATTCGACTGTTCTTAATTTCTTTTAAAATTTCATATAGTCCATAAATAAACGATCATCTATAAACGTTTTGCCAGCGATTATTTTTTTGGGGAAAATAACTAATTTATATATAGGTTATAAACGTGTCTATCACTTTGATCACAGTAAAAAGAATAAATAATCATACTTAAACTGTTAAACAAAATAGCATTTATTTTATAAGAGCGTGCTGTATAAATTCGAATTTACTTATGGCGAATAATTAAACGGTTGATTGTAAAATATAATAAAAAATAGTGAAAGTAAAATACGTACTTTTTTAAAATATATATAATTTTTTTAATATATTCAACTTAAATAATGCGTTTGTTCCAATATGATTATTCTTATACCATTGGCAAAAGTAAAGGTAAATTAAAAATTGTTGCCATCATTTTTGTACGCATACAGTTTTAGGAGCCTTGTTGCTACATAATTCCAGTTTATGAATCTTTCTTCTGGCCAAAAAAAAATCACTTCCGTTTTCACAGATTTAACCCTACAATTACATAAATTATATAGACTACAAAAAAGCTTTTTATCGGGTGCACTAACTTGCATAGCTAGCAGATGTTTATTTAGCCATTACGTTAATGAAACTTGGTGCAACAGTGCTTTTTTCCGTTTAAGGCGGGTTGAAAACTGCGTCAATTAATGCCACTGCTATAGCAAAGCATTGGCGTTTCAAACATTTATCAAGGCTAGGAAAATTCTTATAAGACCTTCAGTGCTATTTAGCTTACGAATCTCGAGCGTCGACTGTCCAGTATTTTAAAATATCAATTATAACTAGATTTGATTAAAACATGTCAGATTTCTCGAAGGCATGTTCTCAAATCCACTCGCTGTTTTGAATGCTAATGGAGCGGCTAAGCGTTTATTAATAATCCTCTAGAAGCTAGCTGTTATTGAATGTCGTCAAAAAAATTGATGACATACATCTTGGATGGCAACCTTCATTCTGCTTCGGTCTTTTAAACCTCGTAATTAATGGAAATAGGTTTTCATTTCGTGAATCTTAATAGTACACCTAGGCTTCGTATTACCTTTTTACCCCGGAATGCATTAGAATTTTAAGCCTGCATTTTCACAGCCCCACCCTTGTACAACTAGGTTTTTTTCCAAATTAAAATGCTTCGTGCGTATATGTAGAACTAATTTAGGCTTAATCGGTTAAGTAAATGGCTAACGCGTAGACCACTTTCAAGTCGTTGAATTTTTCTTAGCGCAAAAAATGGCGGATTTGTTGCTGTTGTTTTTAAGCCTTCCTTTCATCCCCTTCCTTCTGCCATTTTTTAAGCACCGGCGTGAAACGTTTTCCCATTTTTTCCAGTCTGAAATTTTCGTTTTTGCGGTTCACTGTCGCATCTAGTGCAAGTTCACTCACTTAATAATTCGACGATGTGTTTTTATGGCCGATTTCGGTGTTTGGGTTTTTCTCCTAAAAATGTCGTTTTTCTTTTAAACACACTTAGATGACTCATCTGAAGAATTTGGTTCACTGGATATTTTTTTGGCGTCCAGCACCTTTTATAAATGTCTTTTCAGACGTCTTCGCACCTGCAGGAATTGCACTAAAATTAGCCCGCACTTTTGTATAATAAATAGGAAAATTGCATTCTGAGAACTCCCCCCCCCCCCCACTCCAAAAAAAAGCGATTCTGAAAGTAAAGCAACCTCAACCTTAAATTTCAACTGGATGAGAAATTGCTTATTTTTTGCAGACGTGAGTACAATTATTTGTCACGTTGACGGACGTACACTACCTAGTGTTTGAATTTGGGAAATTGTCAGACATTAAGCTGCTCTCAACAAAAAGACCAATGGCAAAAAATGCTGTTTTAGTCATTGCAACTCTAGTGCTTTGCAAGCACAACTTATTTTAGTAAGAAGGTGATTCTATGGTGGAATTTTAACTTAGGCTTATCTAAGCTGTAATCGAACCACGTGCGAAAGTGATTGGGGGTTGGGGGGGGGGGGGGAAATACCTGTGGCTGCCTTGCGCTATCTGATTTTGCGTCGATTTTAAAATAGCAAATCGCTGGTTTTCAACATAATTAATGATTTTTGAAAGTTGTTTGCAAGCAAAGCAAATAATAAGTTAGCCTTGAATTCTCACAAGGCATAAATTATTAATAACTCATGCATCGTGGCATTACCTGATAAGCCCCAAAAATCTGAAACTAGTTTCGTGCTGTCAATCGCATTAGAGTGCAATAATTAAGTCGATTTATGATTCCACCTACTAGAACTTACATTTCGTGTTTCTAATCGACCGTTTAATTATTTTCCTTTCGAATAAAAGTAGCAACTGGCTTATTCTCGCAATTAAATCTCCGATTTTGATTAATCGATCCTTATTGCTGAAATAGGATTGACGTCATGCAAACCAATGTGAAATACATATATTCCTCTTGAGTTTGCTCCTGCGTCATTATTGTCACGTATTTAGGCTGTTTTTCATCCAATGCTGATTGCACCATGCTTCTTTCATGGTTCTGCACTGGTACGAAAAGTAATATTTTTTTGATGTTTTTTTTTGTTTCGATAGTTCGTCGCTTTAGTCTTGTGCAAACAAAACACGTACATCGCTATTAAGCGGCTACAAAGCGGTCAACCCAAACCCGGCTACCTGTTGCTTTTTTTGCTACTGACATTTGGTTCCGTCCCATTTTTTATTATTATTTTTGCTCTAGATTGTTCCTTTTCCCTCGCTGCAGTTCCACAACTTAACGCGCATGTTTGTTTGCTGGTTAGATATGGTTAGTTTTTTGACATTTTTAAGCTTGCCTCCACTCAGTTAATGGAGCTGAGCGGAATGATAGTTCCCTATAACTTAAAATGATATTCGGTAATGATGGTTTAGGATATGCCGATTATCTTTTCTGCCGCAGCTACCAACTTGATTGTCCCGGAATTTGTTCTAAGTGCGATCTAAAGTGCGACAAAATACGATCCTCTCGTCTCAAGACGATATACATGTATATCTGCTATCCATTCTATTTTTAAAAAAAAATTGAAGTACTAATTATTAAAAAGCAGTCATATTTGATGGTCGATTAGAAGATGCCTACTCTTTTTCATGTTTGATACGTACATGTTATAAGTTTTTACCCACATGTAAATGCAGTTATGGTACATCACAAGACTAATTTCTGCCACCTATTTATTAAATGAATTTCCTGAATTATTTTTTGCAAAATACTCTTCATCTGCAGTGTATACTTTTCCCTTTACCCCAGTCAATTATAATTCTTTCGATATTTAATGCAGTTCCGAGATCAATGTTTCTGTGATTTCTTTTAGGGTAATCCTCACAACGTAGCCTCTTGATTCCTAAGGGGTTTCCCCTTCGCATGTTTTAATCCATTTTCTAGTTGCACCCTCTGTTGATGTTGTTATTGCGCTTTGCATAAATAGGGCCAAAGTGCTCGTATCAATAAAACACCGAATAGAAACGTGCTATACCATTTTTGTTTAATTGACATTTATAAATGTAGTTGGTGTCAAGAATGTACATGTATTTAAATGTGGGGTTATTGTAGGGCAGAGAGAGGTAGCCGTGTAATTTTCCCTTGTCACTCTAGCGCGTTGAAAATCCATATCTAATCCCCAGCTGAACCCTGCCTCGTTGATCGCCGGACCTTTGCCATTTGGTCGAGAGAGGTCAGTGCGATCGATTTGTCTCATTTGAATAATGAGCACGTGGCTTCTACAGCTCTATAGCCGTTCTCCAATTATTCAGACACATGTCATAATGCTAATCGTTCAAATAATTTCATGCTTAGAGCAATCACTTATGCAGTTGATACGGTCATGAACTCGTCAAATCAATGATGCTTATAGCAAAAGGATAATAAAGTTAATGTATTTAACGCTTGCAGGAGTTGCTGTTTTAACCATAGGGGTCTGCGCTTTTAAAAAAGCATTCGTATTATACTGTGCATTACTTCATTGTTCAGCTATTCCAAAAAACTACTTTGTTGATGTCTTTTCTGGAATCAAGCTGCTGTCAATCGGGTGTCGAAACGTACACTAAAATGCATTTTGACTGTTAAACAGCAATGACAAATCAGTTGTTGATAGCTTAACGTGCCGTTAAGAAGTCCCAAAGAGGCCGATCAAATCCAGGTACGGCTATCCTAATTGTGATTTTCGTGGTTTCCACAATATTTCCAGGCGAATGCTGGGATAGTACCTCTGTAATCGGCCACGACCGTGATGCTTTCCCAATTGCCCTTCAGTTCTATTAACTGTTCAAAATTTGTAATTTCACATGTTTAAATATGGGTGACCCTCCCCCTACCACATGGCATTAATTTTCTGACTGTAGGGTAGTAAATAAAATAATGTATTCTCAAAAGGGAATGACATTAGTAATGATGGTGTATGATCTGCTTCAGTTCAAGCAGATCATAGGCGTTAGTTTCATGAATTCCTTCAATTTGGTAGTTCATCCAAGGCTGCTTATAGTACTACATTTCAGGCAAATATTATTTAAAGTCATCCTGTACTGAGGTAATTAAATTACGGTCATGGCGTGTTAGTGCAGCATCTTTTGATCGTGCCCCCTTGCGATTGTCGCGACCCCTGCAGTTTTCATTACCTCTTAAGGCCAATTGCAGTTGAAAAATGGCGAGTTATTGAGACTGTCGGTATGTATGTGTTCCGTATCACATAGTAAATATTAGTTTTATGGCCCCGGTTACAAAAACTTGTTGCCGTGTCCATATATCTGTCTGTAGGTGGAGTTGTAGCTGGAGGCAGCACCCCCTCGTGTTTCGTCATAGTTTATGCCTCACACACAACGTCATAAACTCGACTAACATCTTTATTGACGAGAAGCAACGCGCTTTTTACCTTTATTTATTCCGCCATTTTTTCTTCATTTTTTCCTTGCTTAATTCGGTGTACATCGCGGAGAAATCCGGTAGCTTTCTTTTTCACACTTTTGTTTTATCTCATTTAATATTCTTTCAACGGCGCTGCAAGTGGGCGGAGGTCAGTTCCTTAATGATTTAAGCCGCAAAAAATGAATGACATTAATATGCTGCTTGCACTGGCAAATTCGCATTAGGCAGAATAAGGCATTCTGGGCATCGTAGGGTACAGTGCTAAAATCATGTGCCATACGCAAATCCTTTTCTGCCCTGTATGGTATGGTAGGTATTCTATTTCGAATGTCATCACACTGAACATTGTATTCCGTCCTAAAATTATTTAGGAAGAGCCCTTGTTTCATCTTTTTGAGCCGGTATTTGTGATTGATGTACATGTACATGCTGCTTAAAGTCCTAATTTATTATTTGAATTGTATTTATGAGCTTGTTGTAATTTTAACTTTGTACAAGCGCTGTAAGACTCGTTTCTTATGTTTTCTATAACGAACCATTAACTATAGCGTTGCTGCGGCAAGCGTTTTTTCGTTTTTAAATATTTCACGCATGATCCAAAATTAACACTGTTGCATCTGTCACATGCGTTGATAAATGGTTTATTTGCTACCGTTTTCTATTGTGACTTTCGAAATTCAAATTTCTTCGTGGTGGGTCCATTCTAAGTTCAGTATGGGTATTCGGTTTACGGTAATAGAAAGAGAGTCACGCCAAAATCATTGTTGTCTGCATTCACTTGACAAGGGCCAAAATCAGCGTGGCTTAGGGCAAAATCCGCCTTGTTATTACCAGCATTTTTTCTGCGCAATGATTGACATTAAAATGCTAGTATGATTTTGCCAAGTTTGATATTCGTAATTACCAACCAAGTGAAGTCTGATATTGGTAGTCCTAATGTGCCCCCAACTACCACATTTGGGATCAACAGGTTGGTCGACATTTACGTCAAGGTGATGAAATGATTTTCCAGGACTCCGAAGGCGTCGACGCTTAGGTGACATGACGCATGCGTAAATATTTAGTGTTTCTGTAACTGAATAAATGGCACGAGCAAAGAGCTCATTAAGTTTTTTTCAGAACGAGAAGTGCATTAGATTCAAATTCAGGTTGTAGGATCTGCCTTATGAAATAAGGCAATTTTATTGTAATGATCTTGATTAATAGGTGTGTTGCAATATATGGTTGTAGATGAGGTTTTTTTAAAAGAAATTAGATTGCACCTCTTAAATTGCATGGAAAATTCCCTTATTTCACTGCTTCATTGTCAGATCAATAAAGCACCTGAATTGTTACAGAAATTGTAATACTCTTATTAGAAATTATTTTAGTAACAATGATTAATTTCTGTCGCCGAGTGAAGGAATATTATTGTGAAAATGACACCACACATGCATAATTTAATGCCCCATATAGAGCTATTTTGTGAAAACAACCAATAGGATGTGTCACATCGATTCGTATTCAATGGCATCCTATTTTTTTCTCGTTTGAGTCAATTAATAAAGCAACTTACCACTAATGATTATCGGGTTGCTTCGTGTGTTTTTTATCGTTATTTATTGACAACTTGATAAGAGGTTTATTAGATCATGTAAAATGATACGTCAATTTTTTTAGTATTTATTTCCTTTCCTCGTCTCTGTCTAATATACTCTGCAAAGAACACCCCAGCAGTTTTATTATTATCTTTCTTATATTGCCGTTTTTTGTACATTTTTTATCAAATGCTATCAGCTTTTGTAGTATGCATTTGGCTTCATTGACGGTTGCACAATATACATTTGCAACCACTTTGATATATTCTATAATTGAATATATTATGTGTGATACAGAATACCTGTCCATTTAAGAACGCGGTCACTCGATTCCTTGAAGGCGTTCAATTAATGGATTTTGTTGTAACTTGCATGTTCATGTACTCCAACAAACTGCTAAGTGACTGACTACATGTATTTCTCAATGTACATTAATAAACTTATATTGTTTTACATAATTTTAAATGTGCGTACGTTCAGATCGCTTACATTGCAAACATTAACTTACATTGCATTACATTAACTAGCATTAAATGTAAGGGATGATCCGATGATGACCGGAAAATTACTACGAACTTGCTCAAATGTTTCATGCCTGTTAAACCGCTTTTTAAAAAACGAAAATATTACTTGTTTCTGCCATAGGCCAACGCCATTTTTCTGTTGTTACGTGGAATTCGATTGTGCAAAACCATAAATTGAATGGCAAGTTATAATAATATGCCGTAGCGTTCATTTTATTATATTTAAAGTTCAGCAATAAAATACTTGTATACCTCGACGTGCATAAAGCACTTCACTGACACTGCTTCTCCAACTTCATTGAGGCCAGAAATTTTCGGTAGGAAAATCTGTACAGTGAGAAAACATGTAGTTTCACGCAATTTTGTTTTGCATGTCTAAATTCCCTTAGTGCTTGTTGCATGGTTGTAATAAGAAAACTTGAATGGTTCTCTCGTGCAATATTCATTGTAGGTCGCATTCAAAGCTTTTATATTAAGAAAATGTTTTAGAAGGTGGAGTTTTGATGTCATTTCTATAGATAAAATGTGTACATATCCTGGCTGTGGTCTGGCATAATCAATATGTATTACACTGCTGCCAACAAAAGGCAAAGAGGCCAATATTAGAAAATTCGATTGAGCTTTCATTTCTAATTCTACTACCATGCATAAGAAAAGTAGTGCTGAATGCATATCATCGGGAAAATGCTGCATTTTTTTACTTTCATTTATGATTGTTACCAATAAGTTATTGGTCGGTCGAAGGCCTGTACACAACCTTCTCCTTGCGCGTTTCATCTTTAAATATTAATGGAGTACTGATAGGTGAAAATGTTAAATGTTTCCAGTCCACGCTACATCCGTTTCGAATTATTAGGAGACCCATTTAAGCTAAATATGCCGTGTGTAATAATGTCTAGTCGTCTGACGTTTGCATGCATGGCTTTTTGGTGTATTCGAGTTAAAGGACTTCTATGTAGGACACCGTGTGATAAATTGAGAGACGATGAGCAGCACTTCCGGTTCATCAAAGCAGTTTATTAGTTTCCCAAATGTCAAGTAATGTTTGGTAGGCTGGTCTGGAATCTGGGTGTAAAATAATTGCTCGACTAAAGCAAGAATTGATTATTCAAAAATATTTGTCAGATAATAGCCACATGTATAGTTTAGTATGTTAAAAATGTCAGCTTTTACTGGAAAAAAAAGAATATTGAATGCGCATGAATGGAATGGAAATACAATACTAGACACTGTTTTAAGGCGTTAATCATCAAATAGTGAATTGATATTGACATACATGTATGTGAGGACAATTGTCTGCTAGTTGCTTCTTGTGCTGTTAGCATACAATTGCATATGCATCGACTTGCGAATTTAAAACGATCATCAGAACATAAATCTGACTTTCAGCAACTTAATCAGGCAATTTATCTGTAATTTCTTCACGTAATTTCTGTTAATGTGCCCGAGTCATTTATGAGATTCATTTGAACGAATTCTAGATGCTCGTCTTTTTTTTCTTTTTTTAAATATCTTTCTGCTCACGTTTTATTTTCTTAATATGATTAATTCCGCTGACTTTTTTTTCGCCGCTGCTGCTGCTCCTTTATTTGTCGACATCCCTCGTTTTCCTCCCCATTAATTTGGCCGCAATTTTCCATTCACAAGGTATACAGGTTTGCATTGTTGAAAGTTAAAAAAGGTTGCATAATTTAACGTTAGTGAGTTTTTGACTGACATCTGCCACTCAATTGATTTCTGTTTATAAATATTTGAATAATTCATACAGAGTAACTATTTTTCTAATTGGTTTTCCGAATAGATTATTAAGTGAAAATAAAAACGTGGGTTGGCTACTTTTGCGACTGTTTTCAAAGCAGAAATTCTTGGCGTGTCTGTCCCACGCCAACTGCTTCATGAAATATTCATCCGTTCAACTTGCTTAATTGCTATTAAAAACAGGACTTATTGGAAATGGACGAATTTCACTCATCCCATTCAGCGGAATCATTTTATGAAGAGAGCCCCTAATTTGTGTTGGCTAGCCATGCGACTCGGCTAATTTTGCAGTTGAACGTCGCTACATTATTTATGCGAATTTAAGAGGCATTGTTTAGGCTTATACGTAATAGCAGCTTTTTTATAGATAAATGTAAAAGTAAGATGTTTCTTGAAATTCACTTTATAGTTAATAATTATGCTGCTTGATTTACAGATATTGCATAATTTGAAAATACAAGGCACCATTGGTGTTAGTAATATCATTTTTTTAAGTTGTCACTAATGAACTATGCATGATAATAGACTTAGCTATTTCTAAGTCTTGATACTGATCCCAATGTAAGCGAAGTTGTAATCTTCATGTACCTACTAATTTCTTTCTATATGTTAATATAGACTATGCAATATACGTTTTTCTTTACAATTTTTAATTTTGAAAATTTCGGCTACAACATACCCTGCTTCTAATTAACTACATCAGGTAGGCTAAGCTAGAGGAAACGCTCGTTTGCAATTATTATTAAAGGGCTAACCCCGTCCCCGTCAGCGTATCATTAATTTAATGCATTTCATTTTGTGATTATTTTTATTGGGTGAAATTATCTTTCACCACCCGATATCGAAAAACGCCTAAAAAACGGTTTATTAGAAGTCGATCCCGTCGCGCTTGCCATTTTATGAACGATATAAAAATGATAATGGCTTAATTACGTAATTAATAAAAACACTTGAGGGTAAAGTTAAGCTAGAGTGCTTCTCCGTATTTCGCAGCTTTAAAATACATGTAGCCTAATTACAAAACTGCATTAAGATTTGCGTTGCCATGGATTTAATGCATGTTAGGCTCGATGATGGATTTTTAATTTTCCTCCCCGTGCCGTCTTCAATGTTTTATTTGAAGAGGGAGCCTCGAGAAATGACTTAAATTGGAAAATTTGATTCCCTGAATTGCTAGTCATTTACATGCTATGAAAGTACACAGGGTATATGACATTGAGGCCTTACATGAATTAACTATTGCTCAAACACACATACTTGTAGGCTCAACATACTGTAATGTAGAGCAGGAAAATAACCGAAAACTGATTGCTTAAAGTCCCTCTAATATGTGCCGTCATATTTATACAGCGTATGTTCAATTAAACGTTTAATGAAAATGACGTCAAATTTTCAATAGCATGCCGTCAAAATGTAATCTAAAAAACGTCTGTTCTAAGTCGTTCGACCTCATTGGGTAATTTATTTTAAAAATGATGCTATTTGGCGATGTTAATGTCTTTTAAGAAGCTTATTACATTTGGAAAAAATGTAGTTAGTGGTCATTATTGACCTGTTGGACTTCCGAAATTACTGACCGTTACCACCTCTAATCCATGCTCGCCAGCATGAAATCCCGGACATTGATTTATGAAGTGTCCACATTTTTAAATTGTGTAATAAACTGAAACATCACTGAACACCGCTGAAATGACTTCGGTCAAACCGATCTTCAATAACATCATTCGATCTATTTGGGTTGATTAAGCCATTATTAAATTTACCCTATACGCTGTGGTATCACGCTCTATTAATTTATTGTGCAAAAAGTATGCATCATCCGTTTGTTTACTTCGTTATTAAATTCCAAATTACATACTAATCACCAATTCTCGTTATTATTAATTGGAATATCATGATCATTCGAAAAATGAATAGATGAATTGCGAACTAGTAGGTTCTGGGCTAGAAGAAAATTTTAATAAGAATTTACGATTATTAAATGCTGGTTGGACGACTGAAAACGTTTAGCCGTAATTGTATCGCATCAAACTATACTTTGGTTCAATCTATATAATTTCTGAATTTAGTAGGGATTTTTTTACATGCTGTCTTTCTTTTTCTCGTCAATAATTTAAGCCAATTATAATTCGTTTGAATATGTTTTTCTTAATGGATGTAAAACGGTTGTCTCGAAAGGTGCAATTTGCTCGATTGTTAATCCTAATTACGTTTTTGTTTTTGTCTAACAGGAGACGTTTGCTGCTTTTCTAACTCGTGTGCCGTTCACTGTTGTCTGTTTTCAATAATAACAACAAGCAGCGGATGTGCATTATTAATGTTAATATCGATTTGCATATTTACAAATCGATTCAATCAACTTCTTTTGTGGGGAAATTGCATTTCCTTCTATCTTATTTTTGAGGAGTCTATTTCATTATGGGTTTAAGGAAACGTTCAAACGTCAAGCCTTTCCTGTGAGCCATATTGCCCTTGCTCACGTATTAACATCAGATTTTGTTATTAAATCATAAACTTTAATTGGAAATTGACAAAGTATCCAAATGTTGAATGCAAACGTACCGTGTGGAGCCCCGCTCTTACGGCGAATTAGGTTCTGTATTATAGGAGTATGAATATGAAAGTAATTGAGCACCATTGCAAGTTTGATTTTTTCAGTTTTTTTAATGTAATAACAGACGTGCCCTTAAATGACGTCATTTTTATAATGCATTATCCTCAGTAAATGATATGTTCATGAGGAGTGGAGAAAAAAACTGAATACTTTCTTGGAAAATATAGATAGCCCTGATTTGATTTTGTTCAAACAAGTCCAAACGTTGAACACTATTGACGTTTCATTTCAAAAACAGAAACGAAAAAGTAAGTGCCGTTAGACTTACGATGTTTTTGTACAACTTGTGCAACATAAAACGGTATATGTGCCACCACATTAGCATCGCGTTATTGTGGTTTCACAGCTAATTGTTCCACATGGCCGAGGGGTGTCCCGCTTTAAAGATGTGGAATGGCTCCTGCAATGTATTAAGCTGAGAAAAACCGTATTTTGGGGGTCGTGGGACTTACGACGTTATGGTTTGCCATCCTTAAAATATGGAAATATGATGGCACATCTTAGGGACAATGTGACGTCATTGTTGGTCCTGTTTGTTTAAATAAATTCGCGTCATGTCATTCGTGGACCATTCTGCTGCTTTGAATGTACGGGATGTGATTTGGAATGGGGTTATGGTCGGACGATAATAGCCCAGGACGGCCGCTAAATGGACAGAACGGATGACCTCTTCTGTTGCATGTTGACCTTTGCAGTACTTATTACACTACTTTAATGTGTGCTTGACTCGGGTTTTAAGTGAGCAAAGGTAGCAGGAACGCTAAAACTATTCGAAGTATGAGCTAATCATAGAAACAACAAGGCACTGAAGGCAGAGCTATAAGCGTTTGTTTTGTTTTGTTTCATATTTTCAATTTTTCGCCCATATTCTTTGTTTTTCCATTGCTGATGGAAATGGCTGACCCTTTGCGTTCATCGTCTTGCGTGCGTTCAGTTCGTCGAATTGTCCTGCCCCTGTCGTTTATGTCCCGCATTATAACTTATAGTTGTTTGAAAACTTGTGCGTTTCTGTTGTGCTCTTCGTGCCTCCCGTCTTTTTTATTATTCATCGGGATTAATCGTTTCCTCGCGTCTTCTCCATTGGATCGTCGATTTAGGCAAAACGCTTAGAACGGGTTTTTTTCCTCTTCTGAAATGCAGTTTATACTAAGATGTTTATTATTGCTACTTTAGCTTCATAATAGCGTTTACACGAAAGGCCTTCGTGGACAATATCTGTATGGTCACTTTACTGGAAAATTGGCTCAAGGAGGCGGTGCAGGACGAAAGGGGGTCTTACAAGGCGACAAGAAAGATGGACGTTTAATACGAGTTAGTGTAAGTGTTAGAAGGACACTTTTTCGTTCTTAGCAGACAGACAAGCTGACTATTGAGCAAACGCTACGGGACCCAGTGGGTTCATTTTCTTGAACAAAAATTGTAAATCCATTAAAGGGTTCGGATCGCTCCTCAGCCATTGATAGGTCTTTCGTATCCTCTCTTGGCGTCTTCCGGTGATGACAGGTTAATGATTTGTAAATAAAAGATTTTACTTGAAGACTTGACTTGAAGATCAATTATGGTTGTTGATGCCTGGCGTTCGTCAGGAAATTTTCAACAAAAAATTTAGACATATTGATCTGCAGGTAATTTTTTGCGATCGGGATTTCATGCGACATCATCCTTGTCATCTTCCTGTAGAAGACAACCCTGTTTTACCACAATTGCTAATTTACTATTTAAATATGCACTAATAAAGCTATAATTAAGCTCAAGGTAAAAATGGACATGCTTTGGTGTCTGCGAAGTTTGTTGATCGATGAAAAGAACTCGACTTCCAATATGGTGGTCGGACAATGAATGCTGTATGCAAGACAGTATTGAAGAAAATAACTATAGAAACCATTTTCTAATGTCAACAACAGTTATCTTGCCGTCCATTGCCTTATCCCACTGCGTAGTTTCTGCTAGGTACAAATTGTACAATTATAACGTTTGACGACCCGTAATACAGTATTAAAAATTCATATTTTGAGATCAAAGTCCTATTTAAGGGTGCAACATATGCAAAGCATATACATTTATTTTTGTCTTCCAATTAGTATCTAAAGACAATATTCTGTAATAACAGTGATGCCATCTCATATACAGGTGGGTTGACCAAAGTGTATTCACAAATCAGGACGTTTTTTTGTTATGCAATAGGTTTGTGCTAAAGGTTCACTTTATTTATAGTAAATGTATATAAACGAGCGTTTTATAGACGTCATTAAATACGTCATTTATTGATACATTTTTTTTTTCAATTCAGTAAACGGATTCCAAACTTTACTGGATGCATACAGTAAGTTGCAAATGTGACATGTTAATTCATTGGATGATGTTTACGAATACATAAATGAAATACATTTTATTCATATAAAAACACTTTACCTTATTTTGTAGTCCATTCATGCACGTAATACTGTATAAGTAAAAACATGTTAAAATGCATAACTCTGACTTTATATAAGCCGCATGAGCTAATTATTGATTTTGCTTTCCTGAATGCATACGTAATGTAGAACCAACTTATAGGGGACCTCCAAAAAAATCATCGGTTAATGCTGAAATGGGTTTTCAGTGTTTAGAAAATGGTGGGGCAGCATGCTCCCGGTAGAACGCAAAGCGACCAAATGCCTAATCAAATATCAATGAAGCGTTTTATTTTTTCTGTATTTAAAAAAATTACTGAATATTCAGATCGAGAAGCCAGAAATACGATGAAATAAAAAACGTATCGCCCTTGCATTTTTCTCTTGAAGAAAATCTCAATGGGTATGTTTTATATTTGATTTAATAGCACCATAGATTTAGAATATCTTGTATTAGTGAAAAAATTCTCTTTCCATAAAATGTTTTCATCATTGCAATCGCATTTAGTCAATTCATGAACTTTATTTGTGAAATCGATCATACTGCCGAAGTGCTCTAGAAAACATTGCAAAATTTAAACAAAAAACAGATTGGAAACTTCCTCTTATAATTAAGTTATGCCTGATAAGCGCAGTGGAAAACAACGTAAATATCCCAGCGTTAAAGATGACAAAATTTATGTTGCGTTGTACTAGGCTATATATTGTATTTATCGATTAATTTAATGTAAACGATTATTTCACTAACAATTTCGACCAGATTACGGCTCGAATTTAATACCACACCATGTATCTTTACTCTTTGTAGCCTGATAAAGATGCAAATAACGGCATTAAAACGTTGCATATAATACAACTTGGCTGCGCCTCCTGTCCTTCGTAGTATTGAAATTATCAGCCACGTGATGCCACGGATTAACTTCGTAGATATTCAACAGGGTATACATTCTCGATTAAATTTATCAGACGACTACATTAGCGGATGAGCTTGATTAGGTTTGATGTTAAAATCAAACGTTGGACATGTATATTAATTAGATAATGTAAATTTTAAGTAAACTGATAATTGCAACATTTGAGTATTTCTGTGCGCAACGTTTCGTACATGAGTATTCTTGGGACAATGAGAGATGGTGAAATAACTTTTAATCGGGGTATTTTTTTTTTCTTAGAGTAGTAATTTTTTTAATATGATATTAATAGATTTAATTTTATATATCCATATGCATATCTTTAACATAATGCAATTCTTTAAAAATAGGTACTTCAACGATTATGTCACCATGTTTGACTTAAATGTGTCTTGGAGCTTAGGCCTATTTGTTAACCCCGTCCAGGTAACTATTTCTGACCCAGTTCCAGTCAATTTAACCCCCTCGTGCGTAGCCCATAGGTAGCTCCATATTAAGTCCATAATTCATTTTTCTTTTGATCAATTTAGACGACAAGGAGGGTTGACCACAAAATATTCAAATTTCTGGGCGGAATTGGCCTTCTTCTGTTTCTTACTATAAATCACCAGGATGTCATTGGACCGATTGGGGGACCCCACCCTGAAAAAAACCCGACGGGTTCCTCTTACCCCCTTCCTTTTCAGCTTTCTTTTTTTTAAGGTCTGTTGTTATTTTTTGCCTATAGGTAAAATACAAATTTGGGTATGGGACAGGGGCCACGTCTATACATTAACCTCGGTTGATGTCATAATAAGGGCTTTCTACCTTCATGGAATGTAACACAATCCAACCTGGACTCGCACTTGATCAATCAATTTTCTTTAGGGGGCCTACCCCTCTCCACCCTTCTCCTGCGTCCCTTTTTTCATCTTGTTTTTATTTTCATATTTTTTGTGGTCGGTCTGAGATCCACAAAAAGTATAACCCTCACGTTTTTCACCCCCTTTCATTTTTTTTTCTGCTGAGGTCCTGACTGAGTCCCAACCACAAAAAGTGGCTCCCCTTGAATCTCACTTTCACTGAAATGACTAACCCGAAATGTATGGGCCCATTGACCACACCAACTTGACCCGCCACTCCGGAATGGTCATGTAGCCAAAAGTGCATTTCAAAGCTAAGACGAATTTTACTTCGAAACGAAATTCCAGGAGCGCCATCTTCCGACCTGTTTTGGCGTTTTTCATTTCAGCGATTTATTCAAAAAAGCTGGAATGGCTGTTTGCTCGTTTCTGGATATTGTATCGGTAAATCGTGACGTGGTCAGGGATGCCTGCTATCGAATCGATTAATTCACTGACCAAGAGATAACAGAACTGAATCACTTATTTTCTCGTGGCTCATTTCTTGAGGGATATTTTCGAGTCGATACTGAATATGTAAGAAGAATGAAGAATGCAAAATTCGAAAGTAAATTCAATTGATTTTAGCAGACAAATTAAAGATCCTTTGTTATCGCATTCTGCAGATCTTTAAACCCCAATTTAGTAATCAAGGATTGGTTCCACTAGCCAACGTTTCTCCATTTGTAAGTAATTATAAGTTGCTGGTTTACAACGATTAGTCGATCGGGGAATAGGAAAACAACGAGTCGATGAGGTCAATTAACCTGATGAATTTCCAGAATAATTGCTTCGCGATTAGAGGAATGTTTTCATGCAATTGGCGTGATCTGTTCATCCGTAACTTGAAATAGCCGGATCTAGCGTGGGTATTGCATTGCCATCCATGTTTTAACACTTAAATTCGAGGCTGCTAGGTCATTTTTTTTCAATTCTTAAACTTTGATGGTACAACCTGGAATGACGTTTGGAATTTTTAGAATTCATCAGACTTGGATCTTTGTCAATTGACGTTATCTGGCGATTAAAGTAGTTAATCAGTTATTGTTGCGTTTGTGCCAATAACCGGCTTCATTAAGGTTATTCTTTGCAAATTTTCCACTAATGGGCCTTGGGGCGAAGGCCTCTGCAGGAGTTTTGGTCAGTGCGGTCTGTAAATTTTGCCAGAAAGGCGGACAATTAATTTCGAAAATTTCTGCGCCACCACCTATTACGTTGCAGACGTTCGTGTGGATAAAAAATATTTTAATTATCTCTTGCAATGAGGAAGTACATTCGAAGATATGCATTTGATTATATGCTAAGGCCATCCAATAAGTGCTTCCTATATTTCTTAGCGGTGAAGTTTTTGCTCTCCTGACGCCTGCTTTCTAGACTCTTTACGTGGAGGTAATGGCCAGTCCTTGCTGATTTATGAACCATTCTGGCTATTCAGTGTGATGGGGAAGGTGCATCATACATGGTGGAAACAGTGTCCGACTAATAAGTTTTGACCGGTGAATAAACCTAGTTTAATCAAAGATTTCTTTATAAATCGGGGGTCTGTGCAGTTGTATGGTGAAATGGTTCATTTTTGTTTTAACTAACCATTAGCAGAAATTTTGCATTGACAAGTATACTGTAGGCCTACATCAATTAAGAGTGAGTGGAACGAACCACCGTAAAATGGAATAGCACTTGTCATAAAAAGTAATAATTCTGAAAAAAATCCTGAGAATGGTTTCGTTATTTTCGTGAAATTGTCAAAGAGGTCTTTGGCTTGCTAAATTTACGACAACAACATGTACATGCATATTGTAATAAGAATTGTTTTATTCAAATAGCAGTCATATCGGTTTCCTTATAATTTTAAATTAGCAAACACAAATTCAAGCCATCTACATGTATGTGCATAAACAATAAAAAATATCAGGAATTATCAATATATTTTTAAAATAAAATTTAACACTTGCCTAATAATGTTGAGCAGTATATTTTTATTTTGTATCATACTAAGGTATTTACTCATTATTTTCATGCAAGATCTATTTTGCAAATGATGTGAAAGCTATTAAAAACGTCCTTAAAAATATTTACAGTACTTAATTTGGTAAATTAATTCTTTATGCATGTATGTGCTTTGCGTAATAATTACAATTTACATGTATACAACACCGATATATTACAACGAATTTAAACTTTCGTTGAAAACGCATGTAGGAATAAATGCACTTATAATAATGTAAATGTAATTGTACAGACTTTATTTTTCGATATTGTTTTTCAGTTTGTTTTATCGTGTATTAATTTATATAGATATTGTTGTGTTATTCGAATTGGAATAAATGGCACTTGCAGCAGCAGGAAATTCTAAGCATTCCATAAACTGACCTTTCACCTTTGAATGGCACGACTAAATCCAGAGCCTTATTTGTCAGTGATTCATTTTTTAGCCAAATGTTTTTCCCGGCACATGGACCCACCCTTGTCTCTTCCTTCTCCCCCCGTGCAGGCAGGCAACTAACTCTTCTTTTTTAGCTCCTATCTTAGTCCTTCCATCTTTTGCCTCGCTTACGGACTTATTTTTAAGTTTGTCGAAGAAACATTTTCGCAGGTTTGTGCCAACAACATGGAAGCCTCTGACTCGACGACGTACGAGCTGCATTTAGTACTTTAAACGAAATACCAAACCTCATGACATGAAATCGAAATTTCCGAAATTCTCGTATTTAATGAGTTGTACCACGGGTTGTAGATCTTTGTAACCCGTACATGGAAACATTACTTTGGACGGACCTATTATGCCTGATACAAGTAAATAATTAATCAATCCTCGATGAATATGAACTTCACGAGAAAATATAACTGGTGTTAGGGTACCACGTACAGTATATTCACTTTAGCCATAATTATCTGCATGGTAATACCAATAAGGAAATAACACAAATGACGCAACTTCTTTGTGTCAGTATTCTTTCCATTTTTTTCTTCTGTTTTGCTTGTTTTTTGTATAATTATTTTAGTACTTCTTTACCCCATTCTAAAACTTTTAACATACTTAAAGTATAAAATCCAATGCATTTTCTTAAACATATTTACTGTCAATTATATATACTACTGTAAATATTGTATATATTTTATATTCAAATCGATTCTATCTATGGGACGTTATTCAGCTAAAAATAATAATTTATGTATAAATATATTTTTTTTGCTTGTTATATATTTACATAAAATATAAATATTTACAAAAATAACAGTATATAAGTTTAAGAAAATGCATTGGATCTTGCACTTTCTCCACAAGAATGTTAAAAGTTTTAGAACGGAGTAAAGAAGTACTAAAACAATTATCTAAAAACAAGCAAAATAAATGCATATAATTATTATTTTTAGCTGAATAACGTCCCATAGATAGGACAGATTTTCTATTTCATCCGTTATGGCAGATAAGGGTATGGAATTGAACAATTGGATTAATGCCACTTTGTCAAAAATAAAAGTTTCAGCACCCTTAAGGCCCCACCACATATGTCAGGTCCCCCTTCGCCTTTATCGGTGACGTCATAAATGACAATCCAAATGAACTAGTTCTACTAAGTAGCATAGCTAACTTATGGAAACGAAAATAACGCAAAATACAGAAGTTGCAAATAAAACAAAAAAGAATGAGGTCATTTATCAAATGATTCACGTTGGCTTCTTTTTTGATCATTTTCCTCATTGCTTTCCCGATATCATCGGCCGACTATCGTGGCAATAAGTAACTAACTTATTGCCCTAATAACTTATATGTTCAATCTAATGTTTTACTGTAAACTTGTTTTTGTAAACTCGCCCTTGACTGCCCTGATGATGCGGAGAATAAATAATTTTTTTAGACCAAAACTACCCATAATTTCCCCAATTTAGATTCTTTCTCAATAAAAAAATTAATCACCAGTTACGGGATATGAATAACGCATAATGCATGTAAATGTAGAAACATCTTCCTGCTGCGGGATGAAGAAAATACAGTAAATAATGTTAATATTGAGTTGAAATACTGATAGTGTCGAATCGCACACAATAGTGCAAACTCATGTCCACTGAAAGAAGTAGGTTGGTCATGAGGAATGGCATTTAATAGTTAATTTTTTTTGGTAAGTTTGTTAATTTCTGATCTAATGTATTAATAAAAAATTGCACAATTTCTGTTAATAGTTTGATAATTCCTTAGCAAAATTCTTCAAATGCATTATTGATCAACTTAATTTTTTTTTCTTCAAAAATAGAAATTTAAAAAAAATGCATTGGCATTCCCTCAGCTATTACAGTGTATTTCTGGACAGGTTTTAGAAATACTTTTAGCTTACGGAGTTAGTATCATTTTTTTGCAATATATTTAGAAACGTTTAATAAACCACTTACATGTATTTGCGATCAAGTTTTCCTAAAAACGATTTCACCTGTGATTTTCTTTTAATATTTCTTTTCGCAATGCCTGTATATACATGTACATGAATAAAAAAATCCTGGATCCGCCATTAATCACCAGGAAATCCGAGAGGGGCACAGAAGGATGATTTTCCCTCGACTTTGTCTCTTGGCGGCCCCGTATACCTGGGGAAGGGGCACAAATGCTTTAAAAAAAACAAATACATGAAATTTATTTTAAACTGTCGAATAATATGCTTAGGGCATCAGCCGAAGAAGGGCATTCCGACACCTGATACTGGGAAATAATGTTGATTGTTAATTCTTGTTGTTTACCCCCACCCCTTCCCCCAACAGAACTACGTCCAGGCGCTGGACATACTGTTTATATCTCTATCCCACCTATTAAAGAAATATAGTACATGATTTTTTTTCTATCCGAGAGTAGTTTTAACGATTAATCGATGAAATTCTATGAAAAACGACAGGGGGCACTGGCCCGGTAAACTTCTCCTGGATCCGCCTAAGACTATCATTAATACTGATCGTAGCAGGGTTAGCATACAGTATACCAATGGAATGCGGCTAGGAAATCTTTCATATTGAAATAGTGACCATTTTTTGTGTTATAGCCTATATAAAGGACATCCGGACATCTGAATTTAATGGCAAAGAATGTATTGAAAACTGGGTAGAAGTGACTGAAAACTGCAAAATATTAATATTCCGGTCTACTGCTAACTGTGGTTGTTGCATGAATCAGTGTCGATCCGATGCTTATAAATAAATTGTAATTAAGTATTTTGTTCAATGTGAAAGCATTTTTTCCAAATCAGATCGGACATGTGGAGTGCGGGGGGGGCGGAGCAATCTGAAAATCATGAAAATTCCAGGACGTCCTTTATGGATGTCCCCCTTACCAGAAATGATAGGAGGGAGGTAAGCGGAGGGTTTGTCTAATTTTCCATCATTTTTGGTGGTTGTTGTGTTATTTATCGCAAATGTTCCCTCAGCATACCGTAGCGTAATTTCCATTCCCAACTGCATGAGTTCGCTCTTGCCATTTCGAGGCCTACGCATCGCTCCTGGCTTAAGCGCTCTCTCTATTGCTGCGTAGTTCGTCGTTTGTCCGCTGGCGTCGCCCCAGCCCTGTTCTTTTGGCCGCCTCTGAGCGTTGCTGTTGTACGGCGAGTGAGGCGCGCTCAGCACGGCGGCAACGTTTCTTTTATCAAACGGGGTCTGGCTGAAACCGTCGCGCACGTGTTCATCGCCTACCGTGCTCCTCGCGCGCTCCTCGTTCCCCCATTTTAGTGTTCTTAGTATTCTCACGAGCTCATTCCACGTGCGTTCTTCGACGGCAGCGGCATTCGAACGACCGACCGGCATTCGCCAATTTCGACGGACTCTTTCTTAGCTACGTTTCAGTGTTTTTTTTTTGCTTTTTTTTTAGGGGATAGTTTTTTTTTTCTTGCTGGGGTTTTTAATATTTCATCGATCCTCACCCTTGCTCCCGCCCCTCCCCTCGCCATGTTTTGCCCCCGAATCCCGCGGATGGGCACCGCCGTCTGCGACGGCACTTTCCCCCAGTTTTCTAGTTTCTAAATTTTTTTTTTTTAAATTCTCCGTTTTTCATTAACTGTTCATCGCGACTGTACTGCGGCGAAACTCGACTCAATCTCAAGTCAGCGCTTGAGCACCAAGCAAGCAAGTGAGCCGCCATGGTGGCCCGACTCGGAAGTGCCAACTTTTGAAGATTTCGACCAGCGAATTTGCGGAGTTTTTCGATTGCATGAATTGTTGTTGCCTCTGCCTCCTGAGTTTCTGGTGCCCCGATTCGTCGCACATTCATCATGTACATGTACAAGGAATGCAAGATTTCCCACAAGGAATTATGTATGGGGGGAATGATGAAAGCCAACGATTCCGGACCCAACGAGGATTATCCTGCCCTGCAACAATATCATTCAAAGGTCAGTTTTTTATGTTTTACTATTTGAACTTTTTTGCTTCCTAACGATCTGTTGCTTTTTACGTTTTCGTTCTGCGGTTTTTAGTTTCGATTTTTTTATTTTTTTTATTCGTCCTTTCTTTCATTATTATTAATTTTTTATATATTTTTTTATGTGCGTGAACCCCCGAAGGTCGATTTTTTATCTCTTATTCCTGAATTAATCCTTGCATTAAATCAATGAAAACGCGCCCCAGTTTCTAATCTGTATATCGGTGCAGGGCGATTTGCCTTCCGGTGTTACCACTTTCTGCACTGTTTTATCAAAGATTAGATTGTAGATCATTTGCCGATATGAATATCTATGCACTACAGGCTGGTTCCTGGATTGCCACACATGACACGGTGATGATGGTAATGTCCATAGGAAAACATTTATTTTCGTGAAGTTCACCAAGCATTTGATTTTTTGGCTGTTGTATTTTAAAGCTTTTGGGACCAATTAGTTATCTTAATTCCAGGATAAAGCTGATCTTAGTGAGCAAATGTAGGCGTCTATTTGTTACAACGAAATCCCTTGAATATGTTTTAATACTAAAACCTACATTTGCACACCGGCCGTTAAACTTTTATAACATGTTTTCTAACCGACCAACACGATGCATGCATGAGCATACTTAATATAGTAGTAATAATAATATTGGCTACAGTGTTTTCCACGCGTAATAATTATGTAATTAAAAAATGGAAGCCATAAAATAGTATTGTCAACACTGATAATATACAGCATCGAAGTCATAAAATAAACGAGATATTTCAGCTGGACGTAAATTATTTTAGTTAAAAATTATCAGTTAGCTGTACTATTTGTTACAAATCGTACTTAATGCATGCATTGGTTAAAGGTAAATTTGCATAAATACCACGCATGCAAGCACAATTACATTTTATTTCTTGAAAATCGGCCTTTCAATTGTACAAAGTATCTATCTGCACGTGCATGATAGCCATAATGATAATTTAACAATTTCTAAAAAGGCATTTAGTGTTTTTATAGATTGATAAGAACTGGAAATATTAGAAAGTTTGCTTAATTTTTAGATATTCTCATTGCGTGGGGAATTTTCATGTTTGGCGGCATTCTTGCAATGCCTATAAATTATAGGCACGATAATGAACTTTTCCCCCATGAATTACGAAATCCTTTGGCCAGTTTGACTACTTCGCCCTGGCTGTGATCAATTCGTTGACATGATGAATAATAATTGTACACTACTTGATATACATGTACTTCACTTGAGTTAAATTATTTCGGAAAAAGTTTGAATGTTTATCAGGTTGCAAATAGCGGTGCGTGCCGTTATATTTAATCGGCATTTAATAACGCATTTTAAGTTGTCAGTAGTGAATGACGAAAACTAGTTCAGGGCATCTTGCGTTAAAATGCATGCGCGATCATAATTTATAAACGGAAGAATGGTTTCTTAAATTTGGCTTCGGACTTTTTAATTCATAACTTTCTCAACAATTCGGCTGTTTCCATTGCAAAATAATTGAGGATAAATAATTAATAATACTGAGATGCCTTATCCATGCCTGATATATCATCGAACTGCCTGCCTGAGGTCCGCCGTTAAGCGTAATCGCCGATTAAAAAACTAGTTTTCAGGAGCGTGCGATATGCATTGTTTCGCTCATTAGAATATTTTATAGTATGAGATGATGTAATTTCCAAAAAAGACACCGGTGAGTTATGACTTGTCTCCTGTATAGCGTGTGATTTTTTGTCCGTTTTTTTATGATAAACCTACGCTGAGGCATTCGAAAAAGGCTTATATCGCCATCTTGGGGCCGGTATGAAAGTAATTTCTTTTGACGCCAAGTCAGGGAAATATGATGAATTTTACAGAACTTGAATTAATCGCGTAAAACTGCCTCAATAAAGTTTTGCTGCAAAGGCATTCCGATACGAAGTTCAAAAGAGAAACGAAGTTTTCCGCTCTAGGCCACGAAACTAAATATTGAAGCAAAATTGATCATTTAATAATTTGATAGCACTGCCAAGGCGGTTTATCGTTCTGTAACAAATTACTATAGGTTCTTAAAAAGACAGGCGATATGGTTTTGAAACATTTTTATTTGAAAAATATTGACTCGGAGCACAAAAGGGACAAGTTGTAAAAAGAGGGATGTTATATGCATGCGACCCTCCGGAAAATAATCAAAACATGCCCTTGCAATTAATAACGTCGACTATCCCGCAGGGGGAGGGGGTTGACTCGAGGTGGGGGGGGGGGAGAGAAATCTCAGTGCGAAGGGAATAGACGTAATACATGACTAGGGGCCTCCAGATTTTTTCGCATTAGTTTAGGCTTAAGAGCCGAAATCAAGCGATTAATGGAGCTGTAAAGGCATGGAGGGAGTGGGTTATCCATCCGTAAAAACGCCTATTTCAATGGACTGGAGCCGAAATCCGGAGCAGGAGTGAAGGAATTAATGGCGAGTTCGGAATTCGGCCTCTCGAGTTCGCTTTATAATGATAATTTTGACTTATTGAGAGGATGTGCACTTTCTATTTTTTTTCTGTAGCGTTTCAATTGCATTCGCCCCGTATCAATGCGCCCTCTCTGCTGGGCCCCTGCAGGGCCTGTCGTCCACCCCAATCGAACATTTTGGACACGGATTCCCCGAGGTCCCACGCTTCCGTGACCTGCTCCTATTGGGCCTGCCCAACTCCGTTTGCAGCCGTTTAATCATGACAGATTAATTGGCCGAGATGCAGGTGGACGTGCATGGCCTTTGTACTCCCCCAAACCCCTTTTGCTAATGCCCCCTGATGTATTGCACCCCGGGACCTAGGGGGGCGTTTTGCGGCAGTGCTGTCGCATCCCACCACTTGTAGGGCCTTGTCCTGTGAAGGAATTCTGGCATGTTGCTAGGAAGTACGGTTCTTTCGGATTTCCTGACCGATGTGCTTTTTAGTAACCCCCCTATTTTGGAGATAAAAAAATTAATTTTAACTTTTCTATATAAGCGTTGGTCAATTCCATCAAATTATACAATCGATGATGCTATGCATCAGCTGTATTTGTATAATTCGCCAAAAATTTTAAAATGTATTTATAATGCTTTACGATAATTAGTTACTTTTATGTGATTTTTTGTATATTAGTATTTTTACGCAGATTCGTCAACAAAAACACGTTTGCTCTTTTCTTCCAATACATAGCAATAAATTGGAGCCAGTATAATTATCCAGAATTTTAACCAAATTGAACCCACGTTTAGTTAAATTACAACACATTAGGGTAAGTAAAAACCCTAACTCATTTTTCTCAAATCGGTTCATTAATTTATATAATTGGCAATATCTGAAGGATTAGAATCGAAGGTGTGGGTCCTTTTCATGTAGTGTCACAAATATAGTGTACATGTAAGCTTATTATGCACCAAGAAATTCGTTAATTCCAGCTCTGCAATTGCAAAATTGACGTTTCCTAATCAGAGTTGCGTATTATTCGATTGATATGATATATCTGAATGTTGAAAATCGTAGGCCTATTGTACACTGCAGTATTCGTAAGGATGTATGATGTAGTGTATGATGAACAGTGACTCAGTCTTCTTTTTTTACTTAAAATTATTCTTAGTATACGGTTCCATGATTTCTTCTTGCCATTTGCATAGCCTGTGTGCAGCACGTGTACAACATTAAAATATTGAGTAGTTTGTGCGTAACTTTGTTTTTAAATATTGTTCAGACTCCATGTTTGGTAAACATTCATAACTAGTTTGCTGAATTATGGTCCTTGATCGTCATCTGCTTATTCAAGCGCAATTTTTGGCACAAATTATGTTCCTAAAACTTTAGAAAGTATGACGTGACTTATCATCGCCTTGACTTAATGACTACACGAGCAGGAGGAAATCAGTAAAAATGTATCCTTAACGTGTTCTGACAGCCATTAACGCAAAAACAAAAACAAAAAAATACCAAATCATATATCACAGTGCGAGTCGTGACCTTTCAGTCGCTTAGATTGCTATAATACATGTAGCAAATTCATTTTAATTCGAAGTCATTCCTGATGAACTTCGACAAACGTTTCCTTAATTTTCAAATCCTTGTTCATCGCTGATTGATATTGTCAGTAGGCCTATAATATAGACATGTATGCATGAAAAGTAGCGCGCACTATAAGAATTGGCTTTTCATACTCATTGTCCTCCCGATACAAATTTTCCCATAAATCGTTATAAAAAATAAATTCTTACCGAACTGTTCCCTCGTTCTTATCTTACTGCTTTGTTGATAGTTTTTGTTTTCAGTTTTTTTATTTGAACTTGAACATGATTTTTAATTTTTTTTATCATATCCTGAATGTCATAAAACTGTTTTCAAGTGTAATTTAATGTTTTCCGCAAGCATTTAACTTTTTTCATGTCTTTTTATTATCAGGGCTGGGGCATAAAGGTAAGCGCTCTAACCATTTTATTACTTGACTTGATCAGAAATCGTATTGCTGATTTTTGTTCGTGGAATTAAAATTTGAGAAGTCTTATTAATTGCATATGTGCATGGCCATGGATTGGAGGTGTCCTTTAAACATTTACCTTTAAGCATGCATGTTTATAAAGTATTTTTTCTACCTTAACGAGATATAAGGCGTCAAGAATAAATAATATCCTAACCCTGGTGTTTTTTTGTGAGGCTGCCTTAAGTCATATTCTTTTCCTGCTATTCCATGTGAGCAAAAATAATACTTAAAATTGAAATAAAAATGTACATATTTTCACGTTCTTGCAATTATGAAACTAAATAGAAATGGCCATCGCGTGTTCGCTGTAATAGTGCAAATTAGTTCTTTGTATAAATGCAAACTTGGTATCGCGACCATTGTATACTGTATAGGCTACACTGTTTCCGTATATTTCTGGGATTACCTACATGTAGGCTTAACAAATAATAGTAGACATGATTTTATCAATATGTCATTCTTTGTTATTACCCCCAAGTTCTTGTGATTGACAGTACATTAATTCGATGCTTAATTATTCATCTTTATTATTTGATAGTTCAACATTTTATTAAAAAAATTTAATGGTGCATTTATGCAAGGCCAGACTAGTTACAAGTAAAAATCTTGGCTTTTTTAAGGTACTTTCCCGACATTGCTGCTGTCTAGTAATTTTGAATGCAATTAACCTTGTTCATCTGCCCTTTATCTGGTGCAGCACGTGTTTTTATTGACGCTACAACCCATCGTTTCCACTTATGAAATTGTTATCAAACTGTGAGCCTTCGTATGCGATAACCAGTCTCAAAATAAACGATTTCGTCTAGCGTCGTCAATTGCGCGTACGATTAAAATGGGGTTCATTTCTATAGTTTGTTGTGCGTTTCGCTCAATAGATGGTAGCACGTATTTATCGACGTTTAGAGACGCTTTCTACCGGCTTAAAATAGGGCTGTAACGCCTTGCTGAAGGCCAAGGACGAGGAATGGCGGAGGGATTTTTTAGGGGAAGAAGAGACCTTTCTTGTTAAGTGTACCAAACTATCAATAACCACTGGCCATTAGTATAAACATCAGTGGTTCTCAAATATCCCTTCGCGGAGCCCCTGTGGATATTTATATAACTGGCGTACCTCTTGAATAGATAAAATGATTGTCTAATAATGCGTATACAATGTAGTTCGTTACAATTATAATTTTGTTTATTCACAAAATTACCTATACAGGGTAGTGATAAACCTTAATTACACGAATAATTGAACAAAATTATCAACATCACACTGGTTACTCAGTGGTTACTTTAAGAACCGTTGCTATGCATGATCATGATTCCATTGTGAGTAGTCTTATTTTAATTGGCCATCCAATTGCATGTATTTTCAACGTGACTTTGATATTAAGATAAGATTGCCACTCCTTATGTAAAAGGCCTAAGCATACATGAAAAACCTTGTACTTAAGGCCGATCTTATAATCAAATGTCTGCAACACATAAGTGGCTATAGGGTACGATTAAAGTAAGTTAATGAAATTTTGCCGTCTGTGATTGGGCGGCGAAAGGATTTTACACGATGGTTCGTATTGGAAAAACTTTTCAAATTACATTTAATCGCAGATGTAATTTATCGTAACAAGGGGCGACACCAAAATAAACATTTGATCACGTAATTCCATATTCTTTAGATATGTTATGGCCTGCACGAATAATAAAAAGGTTCTTACAACATATTCGTTTAACAAAAAATGCATTAATTTTTTAATTTAATTGGAACAAGACCAATAAGTGGTTTCGATTTCTGTTCAAAGAGGCCCCAATGGATCCATGTTCATGAGAAAAATTTATTTGGTTCAAGGTTAAGAAAGGGCAATTTTGTGAGTACATAATGGAATATTTTCAAGGATTTACTTAAGTTTCATTTATTTTTCTGTATTGTAGGCTACAGTATACGAACCTACTTACGGCTTGATAACGCATACGACCTCGTGAAACTTATACTTTGCTGGATGATTGAAAGAGTTAATCTGATAATGCTGGAGGTCTTATTTAACCTTAATGCATTACCTCCGTCACATATTTAGTTGCTTATCTCATGGCAGATTGCATAATCTCAAATTAAATGATGGTTAATCGAGATTTAATATTGAATATTATGAGGGAAATTTCAAAGTATTAACTTACCAATAATTTGGTACTTTTGCTTGTCATTATATGACAAAACTGTTGTAAGACGCCGTTTTGGGTGTTCGTGCCAGGCTGAAGCCCAATTATGCAACTAGCGCCTTG
Organism: Rossiulus vilnensis; assembly: GCA_034700785.1. NCBI lineage: Eukaryota > Metazoa > Arthropoda > Diplopoda > Julida > Julidae > Rossiulus > Rossiulus vilnensis. The sequence continues at coordinate 43,070 of JAQIXS010000012.1, forward strand.
CAACAACTTAGAAAATTGTCAGTAGCCTGCAAAGATAGGGCAGAATGTCAGGATGAGGGCACGTTGTAGCCCAGAAAAGGGAAAGAGGGGAAACGTGATCATATTTCTAAACATGGGCTGGTCACATTGACTCTTAGGATATTCAGAACACGTGATTGTTTAACCAACAGATTAGCGAATTCCGTTCAGTGGACAGTTGAAAAGAGGGGGTAAGGGTATGTATGCCATAAAGGTGGTCGATTTGCATTCGTGCTACCATGGTATATACATACGGAGTATGTGAATCAGATACCCACTTGATACTTGGGTAGGCCTATGGATTTCAGGCAGCATCCGATCCCTTTAATTTGTATTCAATTTAAACACTTGTCATCTTCATCTCACGCTTTTGAATAAATGCGTTGTCAATTGCGAAATGCCAAAAGCAACATTTTTTTTTATTAATTTGGGCCATATACGGCTTCACGTATTTTAAACATTGCTAACAGAGTAACCATCCGGAATGCAATGTATGTTCTGTGGTCAGTGATGACCCCATGACCTCATTGAGGGTGGAATGAAGACCCACTTTCTTGGAGGGAGGGGGGACGTGCCCATTCACTTCCCCCTTGTGTGCCACTGGAGAAGGATGATGCCGTTTTTCCGAGCCTATCTAATGCATGGTCCAGCATGGAATTGTCAAAATTTAAGATTTCAATCACCAGAATTGGAAACAGTTACGTTGAGATTGTTGGGATGCACTTACATGTATTGAAATGGGGACGACTTTGATTAGTAGTTCTATAAAGTAACCACGTTACTGGCTCTGGACGGTTCATCACGTGATTTTCCTTCTTGAATCCTGGAAATCACCTCGTAAATCTAAGGCTTCATATTTGCGGTTTTTTTACCCGTGAAATTTTGCGTACAACAATGGCTTTAAAGGACCTTTTGTAATTATTCACACATCTTAGACGCGCACGCCTCCAACGCGGCCACGTTGATAGTGTTTTTTTAAAGTCGAGTTTTAATGACCGAAATATCATATTTTATTCATTAAGATTCGTCCCACTTGCGTGCATGCCTTTTTGTTTTCTAGCACTTGAGCGGTCCCTCAAGAAAGAAAGAGAAATAAGGCGTTTAAAGACGGGAAAAAAACAAAGATGTAAATTATTTTATTTTGCATAAGTCTGATATCTGTACACGTGTGAAGTCGTGGATTATGACTTGAAATGGCCTTTAGAACAACTGGATTTCGGGTTGTCTGCTTGTATATATATGTAGTTTGCCAATAACTCCATGCTGTGTTTTGGAAATTTGCGATACAACATCACGCAAGCATAGACACAGTAGTGGACCTTATAATGTATGGTTAATGTACTGTATTTACATGTACATGTATGTCATGCAAGCATTGTTGATGTTTAGTCGTGGCATTCGGTTTCCAAGGAAAATTTATGTTGCTCACATAAAACTTGTATTCCCTTTATTTCCTGTTACCCTATGCTAGTGGTTAATGCAATTAGTGAATTTTTTAAAACAAATTTTGAATACCAAATCATTTTAACCCAAATCCATAAAATTTGTACCACAAATCATGAACCTTGAGTCTGTGATTGATCTCGCATTATTAAATTGTGATGGTTTGCATGTTTTACCATTAAATGAAAATTATTGAAAAAATATATAATGCATGGTATGGTTTAATTTTTACAGAATAAAACTCGTTGCCCTACAAATTATCGCCCTATAGAAGCAGGCGAATCAAAATTCAAGCTTTTTGTCGTAATAAACAGCCATTCTTGAGGAAAGTTTGAAATAAAATTTAGTTATAAAAAACGTTTAATTCTGAATTCAAAAAAGTGCGCCATTATTTCTTAATTGATTTGGATGAAATCAATATTCAAAGAAAATGTGGGCACCCGTTTTCTTAACTACAGTGTGCATGCATTTTTTGGGGGGTTTGAAAAGAATGCAAGCCGCCGTTCTGTCTAAATTTCGTGTAATTTTGAAAATTTAGCAGCATAGCATAGCAATTATAATTAGATTGGTGTCGATAGGTATTGAAATGGGGGTGGAATGAAGTTCAATGGCTACTATATTACATTTTATACGGTACTTATTGTGAATGAAATTTCAAACCAATTGAAGTACTGCATAATCTCTATACAGCAGAGGCTGAGAGATTGTCGAAAACTCATTGAAGTTGATCGCCATTTTTTGTTTTTCGCAAATTATGGTCATTGAACTTTGCATTGCAGCGCACTTTTCTTTTTTATTCTGTTTTTTGAACAAAGAAGTTGTCAATTGACACGGTCTATTACATTTTTAGCCCACTAAGTTGGTTAGCCTGTCTTTAAAAGTTGAGATTGCTCACTAAAGTCCGCACAAAGCCTCAAAGTTGCGAGTAATTTCTTTCGTCTCCATTAACTCATTTTTAGTTTTGAGATGTTAACGAAAGACATTTTTTGTCTATTTTTGTGAGCAATATTCCATTACCTTTTTTGGCGCTTGGTGTCAACGGCTGATTAGCTTAATCGCTGATTAAGTATGGGGGTTGATGAAATTACAGGATTTATATCATAATGCAACCTTCATAACTGCTGGTGCTTTATGTTATTAACTACCATCTGACTGTAAGGTCGTGCTTGGCCTATTTTCTTGTAATGTCCAAATGTCTCGTAAATTTGCGGGTTTATTTCGTGTAGTACGTTGTAGGTTAATTTCAACAGGTGGGGATTTTCCCCCGAACGTTTCTGTGAGCTACAATTTTTACAACCTTTCAATACCTAATCTTAAAACACGATGTAGCCCTATAGTGGTATTTTTTAAAGTTATAAATAGGTAAGCGGGGAGGTAACCATCATTATGTAAAAAAAATCTGATGTTAGCCACAATAAGCTATAACTCAATGATATGTGTTAATTAGAGGTTGACAAGACAGATGCTTGTAATTTTTAACACCAGAAAATATTAGTTTAAAAAATCAATGGCCATACAATTCTGGGATGTAAATGGTCACATTGTCCTAGAATACGAGTGCGCATATCTATTGTGCAATTTCATGTGCATGTACGAGCCTCGTACATGTACATGAATCAAAATACAATGTGCCATTAATATACATGCATAAAAAAGCACTAGCATATGAAGGTTTATTTTTAGGCTGCAAATTTTTATGGATTTCTTAGGTTTTATATTTATAAATATACATGTACGTAAATTAACTTTAAAAAAATTCATTTGATTGAATTGACAAGGTTGATGAAGCTGGGAGGATTGTGTTAATGCTTATTTTGAATGTTAAGCTTACTAATGATGAATTACAAATTCATGAGTGCGGTTATCGTTACTTTAGACATGTGTTTAGCCATATTCGTTGATTAAAATTATAGGCCAAAGCTTATAACAACCCTGAATTAGTAACTTGAATCATTGATGGGTTATTTTTAGTCAAGATCCATGAAGGTCGTACGCTTAGAAGAAACTTTCCATCTTTAAACTCGCAGTTCTAATAAGCATTTGCTTGAAATTTGTTTAAAAAAGAACGCACCTGTAGAATATTAATTTGAGTTATTTTTAAATGATTAGATACCGTTTTGGCCACTGCTGAATTACCACTTCTCAATTACGGAGCTAATAATGAAGTTGGATAACATTAAAAAAAGTTTACGACTGAACTTCAATCGTCAATTATCAGTTGAATATCGATGGACAGACAATAATAGTATACGCATACAGATTAAATAAAACTGAAGCTGAAATTCCCAGATTCAAATTCATGAAATTGCTTTTTTTCCACTCTGAAATGGGTCAGAGATTCACGCCGAGGTAGCAAAAATTTCGCACTTTTAATGTTTAATATTTGCAAAGTTTTAATTTTTCTAAATTTGAATAGATAAATCTGCAGAGCTTGATGGCTCAATCGGGAACGGGGTCGTTCTCGGGCTTCAATTTAGCGGCGAAGGCCGGCATTTTTGACCATCTTTCATATTTTTTTTTTGTTTTTTGCTTTTTCCATAAATACGTGATGTGAATTTGAATTTCATTATATACTACTCGGAATTACATAGCTAAAATAAAAATATATATATACGCCATCGGGTGTTCATTTAGCGGATTCGTGTCAACACAAAGTGCTTAATTTGTTGATGAAACTTGATGAGGACAAACGTTTAACCCTGAAAAAGCATTTATTAGTTTGTTGATGCTTTGCTCAACTATTTGATTTTAATTAGAATTCGTTCCGCATTTGTCTTAATTTCACTTCTTTTTTTACCCAAATTTGCATCGACAAAGGCAACCCCATTGTGAAGAAAGTAGTTGTTCAGCTAGTGCCATTCTTGGAAATCACATGCTGGCACATTGATGCCACAGACATGCATAGTTAATTATATCTTTTCCATTTAAAATGTGAATATTTTGAAGCTAAACTTGGTCTTGATTATGATATCACTAATGATCCTGTCTGTCCTAAGATGGGTTATTATTAATTTTAAAACTAAAAAGATTGCTTCCTCCATTCCAACGAACATACGTCATAGCGTTACAGATAGATAAATGTACGTATGTTACATCTTGCGTTATCACGCGTATATGCATGCATAGTACATTTGTATGAAGACTCACTCACAAGTTGGCTCTTTAATCGAAATCATCTCCTTATTTTAAACTAACTTGAATATTAAAGCAAAACGATATTATTGCGTGTCGAATTGGCTGACCTGGAAGCGGCAAGCCTTCTCTAATTAGTTATCGCTCATTAGCTTTTAAATCACAACATTAAATTAATATTAATACAACAAAACGTGTTTTCAGTCGCTGAGATGCAGGTCAAAAAGTTTTGTTGACAGATGCCGGTTTTTATTTTTTGTAAGCATGTTAAAACAGCAAATTTCCATTACAAACTTGCTGCAACAATGACATATTTAAAAAATGGCGGCTACATCGATTACAAGTCAAACTGAGTAATAATGCGATATAATAAGCATGCAATTTCATTTAAAACATTGTTATCCAAAACTTTTACGCATTTCAAAAAGAAGTCATAGTTAAACCTTTTGCGATTAGCGATTAATAAAAATAATTTTTTTAGCTTTAGAGGAAATTACTATGCACGCTTAATAAAGGTTATTTTTAGGTTACAGCGACACTTTCTTATTTGATTTACACCTGTTTTTCTCTCGTGTTTGTTTCAAATTATTATTTATAATGGCAGGATGGCACCCCTTGCATCCCTCATCTTCCCAAGCTTGTCCCAAATTTTCGGATTTCAACATGGTTTATGGTTTCGTTTATATAATTACTCTCGCGCTCTATTTCTTCACGCTTCTTGTTTAACATAAACATAAACGCTGGATTTTTTGGCAAATTTTTGGAGAATGCCAAAGCCATTCACTGCGTTGTGCTAGGGTAAAAATATCGCCTTTTTATACACGTGATGCATGGCCGATTTGAAAAAGGGGCTTCTCCTTCACCTAGTTTTACTTGGGAGATTGAGAAACGGAAGTGACGAGAGGGATCCCCCACCCCTTAACAATATTTGTGGCAAACTACACGCCAGTGACGAGAGAGGAAGACGACGTTTACATGTAAGCTAAACCCGAAGGATTACCAGTTAAACGACGAGTTAAGTTTGTCAAAATAAACATTCTTTTTAAGGGGCATACATTAGATGTGAAAAATTAGGCGCCATAGATTGTCAGCGAGACGATGTTTTGTGGGCGACCCTCGCGGCGCTTCATTAGCGTTTGCAACATTGTGGATTTTGGCAAAATTCCTTGTTCGCGAACGTAATAATGTATCTGTTTGCATATACATGTGCATGTTTTTCGACAAAGTAGTTTTCTATCTTATTTTTATTTTAAAAAATGACGCTATTTCATAGTTTTTTTTTGCAAAAATAATGCTCTACAGTTTAATTATATTATAGTAACGTACTACTTCAGGGTTCCACCCAGACCTGGAAGACATCGAAAACCTGGAATTGTCAGGGAAATTGGAGAGACATGGAAAAGTTAGCAATAGATTTATTTTGAAAAAATCTGGAAAATTTGTTTTACATTTGATTTCAGATGTGAATGGCATCATGGAAAAGTCATGAAGTAATTCATAAATTATTTGCATTTGATTGATTCACTCTGCATTTTTAATGCATTCAAATTCGCCTTAAAGGAATTTCCTTTTTATTCTATCTTATTAATTTCCTTTGTAATGAAACGTAATCATTTTCTAAAATGTGTTGAAACGCCGTATTTATAATGGCTTTGAAGAATTTTAACAGCATGGAAAAGTTAAGGAAAACCGTGGAAATTACAGCTCCAAATCCATTACATACATTCAATCATTGTTACGGAGAAAGACAAACAGTTGCACGCAGTCAATCGTGCATCTACAGAAATAGGGAAATATCACTTTTTAAATCGTATAGCATGCCTTGCATTTGTGTCCAGGTATATAATATTTTCGATTTTGTTCAATAGACTGGAGAAGTTTGGGAATATTTTGGGATAACCCTTTGTTTACGCATCCAGGGACTTTTTCGGAATTAACAATAAATCTTGAGAGAACTACTTGATTTAGGCACCAACAAAAATCGAAATATTGTCTCTGATGATGCAGAATGTCTTGGTTGAATTTTAATCATCAGTATGTAACAGCAAAGACAAATCTAAGATGAGCGCTTATGGACGACCCTTAAGTAGTCCAAGATTGGTTATTAATCGATGGTTACATTGCTAATGCATGCTCTGAAATCACTCCAGACAAGCCTACAAGACCCGATCAAAGAGAGTGCAACACTTTTTGCAAGCAGCAAATAATCCCGTTGAAAAGACGACAACAAATTAACGTTTTAAGACATGGTTGCTAAGCAAACTTAGCAGCCAACAATGGTAGCCATATTCCCTCTTCGCATTTCATAATTAAGACTTAAGCGCGCACGCGCCCATGTATTAATTATAGATACCCCGTTTGGTGATCGGTTCAAACCGATGAACAACTCAAAAGCCCAAATCTCGATATAGCTTTCGGAAAAATCCCAGTTTAATCTGCTGCGATACACGGGAACAGCAGCAATTTTTTTTGTCCAATGCGCTCTCTGAGGAGAAAAGCTGCAGGACAGTAAAATGGCTTTCGCAAAGATTAATCGAGGGCTTAAGAGGGGAATTTTGAAACGAGTGTAAGGTACCGCAAGGCATTGACAACGACAGGGAGTTTTGCGCAGCAAAACGTGAGTAACTTTCTACATCTGCAACACGGTGGTACATTTTTGAAATTTGTTTTAATAGTATGCTTGGGTGCTTGTTAATGTATGCGAACTTTATATGGAGGATTAGCTCAGGTGGTGGCCAGCATTGATTTGATCTTGGCAATGGAAAAATATCACCTGATGCTAGCTATATTCTCGAACGACTTGATTAGCATTGTCTTCATTAATGCAGTTCCTAAAGTTGGACAAGCTGTTTAGTCAAGTTTGAATGGAAATAATTTAAACAAATCTATCGTTATCTAGAAAAACAACTACAAACTGTTGTACGCTATCCTAATTGTCAATCTCAGGCAGATCTGGTCGTGTATGTATTTCACCCCAGATGACGTGATGTGCATTCAAAAGCAGTAGTAGTGAAGGCAGAAGTCGTCATCGTGAACGAGTTAATCCCTGTCTTCAGCAATATACCTCCAGGACAACTTAAAAGTAACTCCCTGCCAATTTTTTGTTAAAATCAGTCCCAATATCTCGGGCTGTTCACTGGTTTTTCAAACAGGTTTTTCGCAAAATCGAAAAGAGCAACAGTGCTCAACTTTTCTGGTATTTATTTCTTCTGTTCTCGGATTTGACATATCGAGATAACTGCTCCTTTCAGTGAGTAATACAGGGCGATCGACTTACTTACCCTTGAAGCATGGCATTTTCTTTTATAGCCTAGTATTAGTTTATTTCGAGATATTACTTTTGTATAAAAGAATTGTGATATAGTCTCCTATACGGCTTTTCCTTTATTATCATATGTCTGTTAAATTTTATTTGCAATATTTTGATAAGATGTTTGCTTTAATAAGTAGGATATTGTAAATAGTTATTATGGGTGCCCAATTACCACACCCCCATATAAAGCGATCACAAGCGATTATTTGATATATTTTCTGCTCTGATAAATGATTCCTGCTCCTTGATAGATCAAGAGGACATTCGTCAGTTAGTGGAGCTGTGATTGACAAGCGTCCTAACCGTGACACATTTAGCCCTATAAATAAATGCAAAATTCAAATTCAATATTAATGGGATAAGCGCGTATACTTGGTTAATCAAACGCTTGCCAAATGATTTATTGCATTGCTCGCTAATTGAAAATATATTTTCCAAACGGCTTTCTCGTTTCAACCAATGATGAATTGGATAGTAATCCTCGCAATGGCATGTTCAGGTGAGAAATAGCTAATCATTTCAAAATGATGGGAGGATTTTTTTCTCTTGTTTTTGTCCCGCGCACGAAGGGAGAAACAAACGTGTTTTTTGCACCTGGGAAATTAAGGCGCTTCTAGGGAAATAAAATTACGCAACGAATGGCGCTATTAGTGTACTTGAGGCCCTCGCTCGCTCCTATTTAAGTTTTAATATTCTATCAACGAAATATTTAGCAACGAATAATGATAGTGGAAACTCGGGAATGGAAGTGAAGGGTAGCTACCAATAATTGTATGGCATTAATTCCCATAGTGGACCCCCTGAGCGATGGAAATTGGGTTTCGACACGTTTCTTCTGGCTTCCAACTTGGTGCGCTTCCAGTTTCAAATTAAGCTGGATTTGTCACGTTGACGTCATGACTAAAAGTCAGGGTTAGACGCCTATACATGGGCGTAGCAAACAAATGAGGCCATGCTAACAAATGAGCTTATTTAATTACTAAGCGTAAACGAAATGGTGTAATAATTACTTACCGTATTCGCCTATTGGCCCGGGGAGATGCGTGCACTCCTTTTTTTTGTTTCAGAGGATTCCTTGAATCATCAAGGATTTAACTTTTAACTCAACGTAGTTGCTCCAAAGTGTGGCTTGGAGTGAATTTATTACCAAAAAAAATATGTATAAATTTTAGTTTTAAAGTTTTATTTCGTTGATTTAATCCCCCGGTCGGAGTCGACTTGTTGGGTCGTGTAAACTGTAAAGTACGAGCAAATGCATCTTGGGTGTGATCAGTACTGATCGGATCGTTTGGCTCAGTCCAATATTCATGCACTGACAGCACTCTCAAACAATGAGCATTCACGTGTTACTGCATGTTCATACAATTGTATTTTGATCGTTCTGGATTAGAAATGTAAAGTGACCATTAAATTATTGATATCATTTAGACTATTAAGACCATTAAGTTGAATTGGTGCCATTTATAAGCGGTTTCATATTTTGGAAGACGTTAAATAGTTGTTTCGTGAAAATATACGCTTCTTTGAAACTCCACGAACTATGTAATGGAGTATGGTTGAGTTTGTCAAGATTCTTTTTTTTTCTTTTATTTCTAAAAATTTATGTAAACTTACTTGTAATCTCAAAGGCATGCTAAAATACACCTGAACATGAACTGCTTCTCATATGGACCAACTTGTCGGTTACAGAAAAATCTTCAGAATGATGCTTGCATTTTCACTAGTTAGCACGTCTCTTTAGCCTTAGAGCATTGCTAAACTTAATTTACTATATGTTGAAGATGCAAAACATTCTTGATATTCTCCGTCATGCTGACAAGTAGACTGATTACTCGTTTCTCTAAAATTCGATGTAATTCTAGTTTTAAGAGTTGCCGTTTTTGATCGATTCGGTTGTATAAGATAGTCCATCGATGCATTTTTTGCCACCTTAGTTAATTGAATCCGAAGGGGCTGCTACAGAGTCCAGCCCGTGCAGGTTGGGCCAGCATCACCTCTTAAAATTCTAGTGCCTCTCCTCTCACCCCCTTTTGTGGTTTAGCACAGGGGGAAACTGCATTGTTGGGAGATTTTCAAAAGTTAGTTTAACCCAAAGTTACCCCTTTTTATTTCAATGGTTGGCGAAAAAAGTTGCGAATAAAGGCTATTTTAAACGTTGACTTAACACCGAAAAGGCGCCCTTTACGCGGCTGTGGGGCCATTAATCACGTGCAAGACGGGGTTTTGATGGGGGATTAATGTGTGGCTACCAAGTTTTATATTCATATGATGATTTCGACGCGAAACCTATTGGCACATGGTCCATGCATGTGGTATCCAAATACCTTTTAGAAGGGCATGGCAGAAGTGCCACCGGGGCTTTTAATTCAGGGCGGCCCCAATGTGCTACAGTAGTTTAAAAATAGGTGCACCATGCTATTTCGTTATACAGAATCCTTATAGTAACAGTTAACAATGTTAATGTGTTAACATTATGGTCGCAGAGTTTAATTTAATTTCTTTAAGATGCTATGGTTAAGAGCGAAGTTCAGCTAATGTGCTTAACGTCATTTTAAAACAATGATAGTTGATGTCATATGGTGATGAACAATTCTTATTGAATCTGACAGTACCAACAGCATCAGGACCGGACGTCCTGGAAGAGAAGTTTTGAGTTCGCAAATGTCGTATTACATCTTTGATTGCTTGATTTATTGATTGACCGTGCGTTTTCAACTGCATGCTGCAGTAAATAGTTCACTGCCGTTCCACAAGTACTGATGCGCCTGAAGTAATCCATACTATTTTTCACTGCTCATCAGCTGTGGTGAAAATTAAGCAAATTTGTAACGTAAAGTACATTTTTCATGTGGGCCTACAATGCATATCTGGTACATTAATTGGTTCGTCATTGATGGCTGCATTGGATTCATCCTGGTGGATTCCAAAATTACAATGTAATTTATATAAAAACTTTTAGTCAGATTAGTGGCGACATATAGGTTTATGGGAAGTGGGGAATGTCATATGGGTGGCACATGTGTTGAATTGTTGTGCATGATTAGAAATGGAGTTAATTTTGAAGTGTCAATAAGTAGGCCTGCGCAACTTGTGTCATCTGAACTTTCACTTTTCATTGCCTCTTGAATCCGTTTGCCAGTGCCATTGTTAAATTTCTTGATTTTCGCTCGTTTTGGTTGGCAAAACCGACAGGTGTATCAACATCTTTTCCTGAAGCTCTTCATTGCGTGGAAAACCACGGATGCCATCGTTAAATGCCTCTGTAAAGTGACGAACACCTCGTAAGTTTTCCATGACTATTCAGCAGACATTTGTGGTGTAGTAATCGTTGAAATCTCATCAAAAACTCGTTTCATGAGTTCTTTTGATGAACTTAGGGCCGGAGCAGAATAGCGCCACTGTGTGCGTGTGTGGGCCCGGGGAATTGACCACCCCTCCTTTTGTGGCTTCATCTTCAAAGAATTTGTCGCTTTTTAGGACGCTCTTTTGTTCATGTTCACCCGCTCGCAATGACTCCCTCGAATTAAGGGTGGTCCTTTCAGTCCAATTGGAACCGTCCTGGTGACAAAGTCTAAAAAAGCTTATGTTTGCCTATTGCGCACCTTTGAAATGTTTTAAACAGTTTCTGGATAAATTGGGGGATGAGCCGTGAAACCCCCCTTTTTTGGGGTGGGAGGGAGGAGTGTTTGTACCGTGTTTTCTTTACAATAAATCTTCACAACAAGCTGGGGTCCACAATTCCCTCTTCCCTTTCCTTTATTACGCCTTATCATTTGCACTGGTGGAGGAAAGTATAATTGATTACCTGTTGTGGACTTTGTGGGAATCCACCTGCGGCTTAGATTCGGGATTAAAAGGGGGGCCTCGATTTAATCTCGATTAAATATGCATCAACATGTAAATGGCATGGTTGAGTGGGCCGCTTATTGCTGTTCTGACAACAGGTGTGAACGACCTTCGTGGTCTGGCCTGGATGTCAGAAACAGAAGTGGACATTGGAAATTGACGGTTTTGTGGGGCACCACAAGCTCTGCAGTAAGTATGAAATGAACCAGTTGAGAAACAGTTTACTTAAAATGTGGTGTCCACACGTCATAGTTGTGATTTCAAAAAAACAAATCTTCGGTTTCTTTGAGCTTCTTGCGTTTTATTATCGAATGCAGTATCAAAATTGGCAGTGCTTCGTTAAGTTTGATCGACCAATATACCAAGTTAATAAGGTAATTAAACCAATTAAAAACGGTTGTATAGACCGTTTAAATTTAACGAAGCGAAGTGAATTTTGACTGGGTCGAACTAAATTAATATTTTGATGTTTTACAACAGCAATATTCACCGGAAAACCATTGTTAAACAACAGTAAAACTGAAAAAAAGCAAGAATAATAAAAAATGATTCGTTTTGAAAAATCAGTACGGAATTTTTTCTTTTTGATTAGGCTACCACTTATTGTAATTTTAAGACTGGCTGCCAAACTCCGTAAACTTCTCGCTCTGAAAAAAATTAATTTATTAAATTTCAATTACAATTTTAAATTATCTTTCAGAAAGCTTCTAGAAAAAAACTGCTAGGATTCCTAGCCAACACGAACTTGGACTGAGTTTATATTGTTATACTGTCATTATTTTTTTATTATAGTTAATAAAATATGAGGAAGGAAAACTAATTGGACAAGTTAAGCAAAGATGGATGAAAAGCGTCGCCATTATAAGTAGTAAATTTTCGTGAAATAGGTTTTAGAACGTCCAAAGCAGTTTCAGAGCCTTCTGACATTGGGCATTTTATATCAAATATAATTATCGCAAATTACACATTCGTACCGTATTGTAATAGTCGTAATTTTACGCGCATGACGAACGCAAAAAATGGCAGGGGTAATATTTAGTGAGGGTAAATACGTGTGCGCGTTTGGTGCTCTTGGCCATCTTTAACATCACGAGGGTTTTACGAGGTAGAACAAGGTGTAATTTCATCCGTAATGTACACACGGTGAGCAGATATTAGCGTTTTTTTTATGAAATTAGGAAAGTTCAACATTTCTTATCAAATGATCCCCTTCAGGATGATCTAACCCATTCTTAAGATGATTGCAGGTTTATGGGTACATTATTGAATTTTTTTTAATGTATCGAGATGCAAAGAATTGCGCATGCACCATTGGATAAAATAAAACATTGCTCGGTGGCAAAACTGGATATGTCGGACACACTACCTTCCATCATGTAGTCAGGTAACAAATCGAGTTAGTCACATCTCTGATAATGTACATTTGCAAAGCTAAGATCATTTTTTTAATTGAAATTGCACATGAAATTTAGGCTGGACTAAGCAAAATGTTAAGAGAAATCCTAGTTCTAGAAATACTTGTAGTGAAAATAGGCCTTGCCCTGTTCATAGAATGGCGAATTTAAAACTGTTTTGACAAATTAGATAATTCTACGAAAACTAAACTAATAAATTAAGCAAGGGTCTGTTTTGCAGGTTTGTTTTGTGAGCTATTCTTGTGTTTGCCTCCATTTATTGCTTAGCAGTATTTGAAATAATGTTAAGAGATTCGATCTCTGTTTACAAAGTACTGTAGCAATTGGGAAATTGACGTGGTTCTTGCGTCCAATGACGTGATTAACACATGGCGCCATCTTCAGTTTATTTGAGCACTTCGTCCCCAAACCTTACCCCTCCATCCGGGCCATCCCCCTTTCCTTCTTTTTAATCATCATCTCCATCGTTCTGGCGTATATTCTTAATACTAAGCCTGCGTATGCATGCGCAATAACAGACGTTTATAAGGCAGGCGTGGGTGCTATTCGAGTGACCTTTCACCTCTTTTCCCGTCTCGCATGTACTTTCCCAGTGGATCAAATATCGCCCATAAAAAACAACAAACAAAAAAGCTCCTTTCAGTCAGCTCATTGCATGGGCTAAAGGAGCGACCGCTGGCAGTTGAAATCGACAACTGCACCAGTGTGTACTAATTTTCTTTCTCTGTCCAAAATTTAGCGTATTTTTACACTTTTCGACATATAATTCCACATTTGTTGAATGTCTTTTGAGATATGATCAACAGTTTCGTGAGTTTTCATTAATCGTTTATAGGACCTACAGCTTTTTTAAAAAGAAAGGACCTTTTATTTGCGTTTTGGTGGCTTTTATCCACGTACTGACGACTCATTTATGACAAATCAGTACTGATTTAGTCATTTAGGCGATTTCGTTCCTTCACTATTTACACCCATTGTTATATTAGCTAACTATGTGACATTTAGTTCAATCGTACAGTATTATTTGGCAGCGCTATGATACCGATTCAATGCAGGTAATATTGACTTAGACAATTCGGTGTGTCTATCGTTTTTATGACAAAATACTTTTACTTATTGGCTAGTTGTGCTTTTGTCTGTTTAATCTCGGTTGCAGGGCACAGAATCAATCAGAATTAATCGTTGATTAGATGAAGAGAGGGGGGGGGTTGCTGTCCGAACAATTTGTTTTGTGCAAGTTTAGATCCTAAGTACGATTACACCTGTCGATAATGACCTGTAATGCACCAATTTGTAGGTAAATATGACCTCTTTTAGGTCATTTTGTGAATGGACGTAATTTTTTTTCCATAAAGGGACTTCACATGTGGTTGGGACATGGAATATGACAGACAACTACTTAATAAGAAAATCTTAACTGCACTTTTATTTGCTCCATGTAAAACTCAATTTATCCAATTTATCTCAATTTATGCATACTTTTTGTATGTACAAGTATTTAGCTTAGAGTAAAATTGGTCTTTTTTCGTAATTCAAAATGACCGTACTTTTTGTCTAATTAGTAACGTTATCGGGACGATTTGTGAGTTATGAGAGATCAGGATGGGGACGATAATGGACTAGAGATTGGTGCATGGAGTTTGATGGACGTCCTTTGTGGTCGGCCCCTGAAAAGGTTGTAATTTGTCCAAGTCCGAGCGAATTCATCTAAATGGGATTTTAGTACAGTTTAGCGGAATTTTCATCGTCCGTCATCGGCGTGTCCGGTTGCATGCATGCCGACCTCTCATCCGTGCAGCCACGGACACCCCCTCCCTTGGCGGCTTCCGCCCTCCTTTTCCAAATTTCTCGCTAAAACAACAATGCCAATTTGGGCAACGCTAAATCGTCGCATTCATTAACGGAAATTAGCGTTCAGAACGGAAGTCGGGGCGAAATTGGCGCGAACGCAAAAAGGTCGCCCCTGAGCGGACTCGATTGTTTCGATCTGCGCACGGCCAGGGGGGGCGAGCATGCGTGCAATGGGGGCAATCAAGTGGAAATGGGCTGCACGGAAAAACTCCTGGACCATCCATGGATGTTAGCTCGATTTTGGGGCATTGGATGAAGTGGTCACCCGTTGGCTCTCTCGCTCTATCTCTGCGATGTCCGAACTCGCTTTCAGGAAGCTGGTTTTGTATGGCAGGTGTGGCTTTGTGCGAGCGGAGTACCTGCATGCGCCTTTATACGGATATTCAAATTGGGATTTCCCATTTGATGCGACGCCAATTTTTAAAGTCCGCTGGCGACAACTCCTCTTTTGTGTGTCGTCCGAAAATTCATTAGGGTGTGCGCCCTTTGGCAGGAACAGGACGGTCGAATGTTTTCCCGTTCAATGTATTTGCTCTCAGTAATTAGCGATATTGAAATGTTGCTAACTTAAAAGTGAAAGTTCGGGGAACGCTGTCAAGAATCTGAAACCGCTCTCAACACAACAAGTGTAAAAAAGGTGCTGCGATGTGTGTGCATGTATTTTAGATTAAATACTGTAGGCAGATGTGCGCTTAATAAAATGTTCTTAACTTGATGTAAACCTGTCATGAGTTCATAAAGGGCAGTCCACAAAATACGCGATTCCAGTTGACGTAAATTTATTTGGACAAAAAGCACTCAATTTTAAACAGGAAAAGGTTTAAATACTAACGTTAGTATGTGCCAAACGAAGCAGTCCTATTCACCATATCAAACGACCTCAATAAAATGAGCATGAGGACGTTGTTGTAAACAGATCGTCGTTTTGTGACGTTATTTTGAAGAATTCATGAAATTGGATGGAATGGGCAATAAATTACTTCTGCTTATGAAGCCCAGTCGATTGATGTCCATTCACAAAATTGACCAAAAATACGTCATATGTACAATTTAGTGCTTTAATGGTCGTGATTGACAGGTTTCACAGTACACGCACTCAGGAGTTTATACTTTCGCAAAATAAAAATAAAATTTGTGTGTCTGTAATTTGCTGACCCCTCATATATAATCCATGATAGGCCTAGACTTATTTGTGTTAAGCACCACCCTTGAAACCTCGAAGATTCTTTATGGGGAAACTATGGACGGTCGTAACTAAAAGTTAGGACATTTACCTGTACCTCATCTAACGCATTTGAATGCATTCACTTCAGCATCAAAGCGGTTAGTACAAGGAAACAGTTTTGTCAGATCATAAATTAGTATACGCTGTGCTGTGAATGTTCACAAACTGTGTTTTAACTTTAATTTCTTTTTCGATAGTCAGTTTTTTTTTCTAAAGTAGTCAACAACTTTTCCACTGGAGCTCGAATCTCACGGTGAACTCAGATTCATTTTGATTTTCCTGAACAATTTCAAAGCATTAAAGGCGACGATTACTGCCAAATTGGTTTTCGACCAATAAATAAGTGAATGAATGAATAATAAGCAAATTGTCGTTGTGTGGCTGGTTTACCTTTTCTCGCAAACACGTAATCTAACCTTTGCGATAAATTTTATTTGCAGTGCAAACATTCAGTAAATGTGTCTGCATTCTACCTGGTAAACCACTCTCAAACAAGCCATCCAGAACCGCAATCGTCCTTGTTCTATATCTGAGAACTGCTAGCGCTCTCGTGTGACAATGATTACGACGATTCCTGTGTACATATTTATGTTGTGCTGTGCCGTGTATTACAAAATATGTGCAAACTCTTTGGTTTCCTGCTTGTCAGGGCTGCTTTTTCGATAACATCGATGGACATTCGCGATAAAAGTGCATGTGTTCAATTAGGTTTCCGTGTAGCCTTGCGAGCATATCACACTTATTGCACCGATTCACAGGGCTTTCCTGAAAATTTAAACATGTGGATCATAGTGAAATGCTTCGCAGAAACCTTTGTACTTATCGATATGTCGTTATGATTTCGCAGATAAATTTCTCGTGATAGAAGGTTCAATTATTGCTACTTTACAGTTAGTAGCTTTTGGCTACAAAGTACCTGCATGGTGTTAGCCGTTAGCATAAGCCCGTATTTAAAAAAATAAATATTGCAATATATTTTCGGCTTATCATCGCATCATAAACTCCTGTAACCAATCAAAAGTTTTAAATTCGAAAATTTTGGAATCACTGCAGCCCATGTTGCTATCTCCCTTTGAAAACATGTTTGGATGTTGTTGTGGCTGAAACAACTTACGAAAATATATTTTCCGCTATGTTTTCTCACGAGTAAGAAAATAATAAAAAAAACTACGTCTTTTATTATTGATATGAGATTTTTTAAGAATTACATTCTGGGGATATTTTATTGCCGCTTGGGAGAACTCATGTATAACTTGTAATAAGCATGAATAGATATCGTTAGTTTGTATGGTTAACTTATCTAGTACATGTAATTTTCACGCATTTCAGGAGAAATGTTATCAAATATTTTTGAGTCCTGTAAGAGATTTACGTATGATTACATCCTATACAGGAATAAATTTAAAAAATCAACTGGCTAGACATCAAGCTACTAGAATACTGCACCCTGTCATAAAAATATCCTGTATGATGCATGCATGTGAAAGCAACACGAATCTGTAAAAAAAAAAGTTTTACCATGGCTATAAAACGCTTTTATATTTATTTAGAAATATCATATTTCATTCGTCTGACATATCCCAATAACTTTGCAGACTAATTATAAAAGCAATTAGTCGGCTTTATTCTCCGGTTTTTTTCCACATGCAATACTATTGGCCTACCAAAACATTATATGTATGATTGTTTTGAAAGGTTCACCGAATTCGAAATCGTATTGTGTTTTAAATTTCTGTGATTTTTTGACGACTGTCATGCTGATTGGCAATTACACGAATTCTTGCAGCTGTGTAAAAAGTGTATTTACACCACTTTAATTTTGAAAAGGCTAATAAGCTTTTTTTTCGTGATGCTAAATTTCATGATAGTTTGTGACCTGAAATTAAATAGGCCTAAGCAAAAAGAGCATCATTAATTGCAAACCACAAATGACATGCGTTGGACTCCAGCTTTCAATAAATCTATTAAATGTCGTTAAAGATAATTTTCTTTTTTATTTATTTATCAAACAACTTTTGTTGCCAAAGTAACGTTTTAAGAGGAAAACTCGATTAAAACACCAAGGTTTCAGTCAATGTATTCACTGATTAAATCCTGCTTGGCACCTAAAAATTTGACCGAAATTATAGTGGTAACCGGCCATTTGGTCCTTGCGCAAAATTTTTTTCCGTCAAATTAATTAAGCGTGGTAAACAACTTGTGCAGAATATTCAGCACCTGTCGCTTTTGTCAATTCTAAAGACTTTCTGACTGCGAGCCAAAGCATTTGGTGCAAGGCCTGTTGCCCACATTTATCTAATAAATTTGACCCAGCCATGCATGTTGCGCTATTTTATCAACGAATGCTTTTCCTATGACTGTGAAAGGGTTTTTAGGAGTATGCAAATCAGGGTCCACATTGCCATATGGGAATACTAATGATAACTCCGGCGAAGGAATTTAGCATTATTACCCTCTCGAGGTGACCCAGAGTTGAACCCGGGAAATATCATGGTTTGGATACGGGAGGGTATGCACCAAGAATTTGGAGCCATATGGGTTCATAAAATAACCTGCAAATTGTTTTGCATCCTGGCATTATTGTATTATTTCGGTGGAGTTCAAATGCTGAGCGTCCCCTCGTGTGAGGACGTTTCGGGGGATAGACGTTTAAAGGCGTGCCATCTAGTGGCAAAATGAGAAAACTTGTTCAGGAATACAAATAATCGATAAGTGAATCAAGTGGAAGCGGATAGAAATCGTAAGTTTGGCGTGCGTGCTGTGTCTTAATTTCGTCGATAATCTGTCTATCTAAGCGCAGTTTGTAATTTTGTGGACGTTTTTCAAAATAATGTGCATGTGTACTGTAGGAACATTAGGGTTTGTTGGTATAGACTGAATGAATATCCAAAAGTTAAGATGATTTATTCGAATTCATGATCATAACCTTATAGGGACCTCCAATCAAATTCGAATTTAAAAAAATGTTCACTCCCTGCACCCTTCTACGTGTAGTTTCCGTCCCGTGAATTAATTTATGTGAATAAAAATCAAGCCATCAATATTAGAAACGGACAAAAAACTGATGTCTTAATAGATAGATGGTTATTTTTATTGAATTCAATTGTGTACTTTATTAAAAAATTAGCCTTTTGCGATTTTTATAAAAAAATATGGTCGTTAAATTGGTAAAGAATGACCAATGAGTGATCTGTTTGCATGTACTGTTTATCGAACAGGATGACGGCCATTCGCAAAAATGACCTTAATGTTTTATTTACACATTACTTAGTGCATTATTGGCTGTTAGTGACAGGGTTTGCTGTTGTCAAGAGCTTGAATTCTCACGCAAGGCAAAATTTGGATTTGCCCACCTCCTTTACTTAAATCCCGTTTCTGTCCTCCCCCCTTCTCGTCACCTCGGACTTTCTTTATGGACAGCCCCTTAAAATACTGTATATCAGTGATTTAAAAAAGTTTACTGCACAGTTCCCAAGTTTGATTCGTTTAAGATAACGTTTACAACACTTCGTCGATGGTCTTGCGTTCTTTGAAGAGTTTCAAATTTGATTTGATTGCAAGCTCACCATAGTTTCCAAACTCGGTTCGACTTGGTTCTTGTGAAGTTGAAGTGAACCGTAAAAATGTCGTGGGATAATTTTACTGCTCAGATCCATTCGTGTCTTTTATAAACACCTACAAGCAAACTCAGTTCGAGTCCAGGCTCAGCTGTTAAATTTAATTTGAAGGAAAATCTTCCAGGTTGCCTTGGTTCACTATACTTTAAAGTTTACTGGAGTTAAACATACAACTTCAATAAATTAAAATCTCAAGACTGGTTGGAATGGTTTGTCTGGGCTATATTTTTTCAGGAAGGGGATCGGATTTACGTAATTTCTACCCACATGCACACGCAATGTTTCTGCCGAATTCAGACTGCAGCTCTACGTGTTTAGTGTCTCAAAGCTGTTACGTTCAGCCCGCCATTTGCTTTGCTTTGGTTTTGGTCCAAAATTCTAAACAAAAAAACTAGGAAAAAATGTGGCTCATGTTACCGAGTGATAAAATATCTGGGAACCACTCTTGCATGCGTTATCATTCCATCACGAAGTAGAGGTCCTCAACCTTCATATCCTCCCGTTATCCCCAGTTGTTATTCCTCCCCAGCACCATATTTACTAGATATTCACTCAAATTCTGAAGCCAAAAAAAATTTTTTTAAAAAAAAACCAAAACTGGCAGTTCATGGGGCAACGTTCAGAATGTTTTATCACCAGCAACGTTCGCCTTTCCAGATGCGATTTCTGTGATGTCATCGCGATCTTTGCTTCGGCAGCACTGGGTGTCTGAAAATGAACGAGGTCCAATATCACAGTTATATACCTAGACAGGATTCGGTCTTCAGTCTTACTTTGGATTTAATGTACATCAGCAGTAATCCAGTAACTGCAGTCGCCTCGAGCGTCGTCAAATGATGCCAAAAGACAGACAAGCCAGACAAATGCTTTCAATCGACGTCAGCGTTTCATTCAACTGGTTTCTGCTAAACAAAATTGCTAAGTTTCGCCACCTGAGGGAATACTGAACCTTGACTTGACCAGAATTTCCGATGTCCAACCTATGCTTTCGATCAAACGTCATTGAGTTGGGTTGGGGGGATGTGGGGGGAAGGGACTAAAATTTATTGTCTAGAGAAAGTCAACAATATAAACTGGGTTGGGCATGTTGGAAATAATTATATTGGCACCATAAACTGTTCCCTAAAATTTGAAAGGAATCGCTCACTTGATGGCGTTGCGATCTGCGTTTTTTTTGTGCGTTTGCCATGCGTTCATATAAATACCGTCAGGCAAAACGTGAGCATGGACATATTAACTGGTTAATCGATTTGTTTGTACCGAACGTCGATAAACGGTCTTTAAATTTGCTTGACCCGATAGGCGTTGATTTCTCAGCGCATCTTAAATCAATCGAATAATCGCGCAATTTTACATAGGTTAGTTAATGTATCTTTAATGAATACCCAATTGACTTTAAAAAATGGATCGTTTGTGTACGTTCCATAACAGCGCCATAGAAACATTAAACCCATTTTTGTCATTTGGTCAATTTCTCACCAATTTTTAAAACAGGCTGAAATTTTGGGGCATTGTTACTGCTTCTGTTTATTATTTATAGTGAGGGGGAAGGAGGAGGGAAGGGGGGGGGTAGAAAAATGAAGTTTTGGGAGTTTTTATGACGCTAGGCCTACATTGTGCGTGTCAGAAGAATTGGGGCAGTTGTAGCCTGGTCGTAAACTAATTGCAATTTTCCCCTCCCCGTATTATTATTATAGTACTGCAAATCTGTCCTCAAGAAGGCCTTCTATAAAAAAGTGGTACACGCAGTATTAAGTTTCACGAAAATATTGACCAATAAAACTTAAGAATCAATCAAGTTTTATTTACGACTGCCACTGAAGCGATTCATTCGCAACTTCAAAATCTAGAGGTTACATTTGATAAGGAAACAGGCGTTCTTATTAATGCCGTACCAATTCAAGACTGATTCAAGTTATCTTAGTTGATGGGCAGTTGTAAGCTGTAAATGTTAGGCAGAACCGATTGTGCTTAAGTGTTAATAATATCAACATATGATAAGCTGTGTATATAATGTAAAAGGTTGGACACCAGTTTAACATATGCGAAATGATTTGCATAGCCTGCGGAAATTTCAAATGCATGTTAGTCGCCTGGGAGCTAATAATATTTCACAATACATGACAACTGTTTTACACTGATTTTCGTATGATAAAAAACAGATGAGAACAGTAGGTACTAATCATGATGTCTTGTGATATCATAAGGCCTTCCTATCTTCGCACAGGCCGGACCTCCTATCACGCATGACGTCATACACGTATCATTTAATTAACCAGAGCTTGGTGCAACATGAAATTCATCAAATGTTTGGAACATCTTTTGCGACGAATATCGACTATTTATAAATGGACTCTCCAAAAAATCTCGACCAGACGTGAATTTTTTTCTATTAGATTGAAGAATTTCAGCTTTCTTTCGGAATTTTGCTAAGCAACGTTTAGTGCGATGTCGTTTTCTAGCACCGCAGCGCGTAATTTGCGTCTATTTAATTTTTCGTATCTCCCTAAACAATGTTTGTTTGACAAGGAAATAGATTTGCGAAAAGATCAAACAGTCGTATCTAATCATGCAAACGAACGTGAGTCATATACAGTATCTATCTGGCCTCTAAGTGGGTTTAAAGGGTTGTTTGAATTTCTTGCAAAGATACGTATCTAAGTTATTTGAATTGAGCATTTATCTTAAAATCTTTAAAACTTGGATGTTCGACTTCCGACCTTGTAATAAATATAATTAACACGTGGTTAATTAATAATGACGTCATTTGAGGACGTAATTGTCAACAGATCATCCTTTTGTGAAGTTTTCTGGATAAATCTGTAACTTGGAAAAAGACCACCGAGTCAACTTTCTAAATGAAACAGGAAAGATAACTCACATTATTTAAAAATGTTAGTAAAATATCATTTTGATGTACTATTTAGTTGATTAGTGGTCGTTAATTATTGACAGGTAAAGTACACAATAACTAAAAATGTCTCCCTTAACTTCAGACGTCCTTTTATGAACGGCCCCTAATGGATCATAATTCGAGGAATCATAATTTATCATCTGTTTAAAATATATAATTCTAGACATCACTACGAACGCTACGAAAGGAGCTACGAACGTTACAAGTAAATAAATAATCTTAAAAATAACGAGCAATGTATTTGTTGAGTTTTTTGTTTTTAATAATTTCAATTTATTTTTAACAATAACAATACGTTGTTAAAATTAGATTCATTTCAAGGATATGACCAAAAAGTCAATTCAATTCAGTACCCTACTGTCAGCAAAGAATTGCCATGTGGTAGGTTGACCATTATAATAATAGCGGGGAATTACTTGCGTAAAATTTTCGAAAACCATAATGTAAAATGAATCCGAAAAGGAAAATTTCAGTTTGATTTCAACTAAAATGTAAGCGCTCCTTGGGTGTTGATTTTTCTGTGTCGAGTAGCAAGTGCAGCCACTTTGTCAGATTTTCTGGCAGGTGGCGCTCATATCTGCATGGGGTAACATCCCCTTAACTTCAAAGCGGTGCCATTAATTAAATAAGGCATTAAATCTAGTGCTTCTATTTTTTTCCAGCGAATGCTTTATTGCATTGGTGCAGAATTTTAAAATAACGCGATGGATCGGAGACAAAATAGAATCGAATTGCGCAACGATTCTTTTGTCCTCTTTTAATTCGTCGGAAATTGCACTAAAAACGAGATGATTTTAGCGAGCGTTTTAATTAATTATGCCATTTGAAGTAGAAATCCGCTGCTTCCGACAGCCATTTCGTCTATTGCTAAAAAAATACTTTAAAAAATCGAGCATATTGTGTGTCCCCCCCTTTATCATCTATCTATTGGGGTTCCCAGAACATCTCAAAATTCTCCTGCACAAGTTCCATTAGGCATCTATCTCACGACTGAAGTTCTATTTTAAATAGATGTCAGCCATTTCCCCCCCCCCCTTCATGCACTATATCAATAGTCTGTATGATGTCAAATTTATATGGCGTACACGTTGTTTGATAGCAAATATTATTTGTTTAAATTTTGTAGATAGGCTAACTGAGAATTAGATACATGTATTACTGAAAAATATATGAATTTTTTTAACCTAAAATGATTTTCATGTTATGCTAAAATTTGGCAGTGTGCTTACTAAAATTAGATGATGCTAGACTACTATTACACTAATTTACCTCTGAATCTAATGGATTGTTTACTTTTTTAATTATCGAGTAATGGATTAGAAGAAGTCGAACAATCGTACTTAAAGTATTGTTCATCTGCATATTATCAAGTGTTTTTGGAACATCCTGTAGATCCACAATTTCAAATTTGATAACTGCTGATCTATGAGTGGTAAAAGTCCAATGTTGTTAACGTGCAACGCTTTATAGTTAAAGGATTGCAGAAATAGCTGACTTATGAGATAATCTTTCGATAAAAAGCTTGTCCCGGTAACGGCCAAACTTGCCCAGTGACGCTTTAATAAAATGCTTGTGATTAAGATCTGCTATGGAATACATAAAAAGACAAAATGCACTTATATAACCAGCTGGTTAACCCAAATACAAAAGAAATACACTGAGAACATGAATGTAGATTGAGACTATTTCATTTCAATGCATTTTCAAATGCCTTTAGTAATGAGTTTAACAATGTACTAATTTAAAATGCATATCTCGATTTGAATTAATGCATTTTAAAATGTATTGCCAGTGCATTTGTTTTGCTTATGCGTACTGATGACGTCAGGTTGGTTATCTAATCCCTTGTCAATACAATAAAAGAGCCTGGTGAAATTATGGGAAATCAAGAGTAGTTTTTGTTTTTTATAGTACGCTTGTATTAAGGAAAATCATCGCAAATTATCGATAAGAAACCACAGAGCAGTTGTTCAAAATGGCTGGACTTATTTATTAAATTAATCAACTACTTTTTAAACAGTACAGCAAGCTGAGGTTCATGCCTGAAGTTACGTTATTTAAACATTGTTTGTAATGCCGTCTCCAGGTGAAAATCAACGACTTGTTGAAATAATGTTTCATGAGGAATAATAAAGGAAAATTTATTATGCATTATATGCATTTTTACGTCAATTACTAAGCTATTAAATTCGCAAAAAAAACACACATTACATGATCTATATACATGTATCTGCGCAAGTATTATATGTTTTCAAGTTGTTAGTCGGTTAGCTAAAATAGTTTGTTTTTGTAGGAAGATCAGAATGCGGCTGGGACGACTTTCCTCAAGAGAGCGTCCACACATTTGTCACGCCCGTTTTCCGGTTTTTTTTACTCCCTACTCCCTCCCCTGTAACACGTTGAATACTTCCATCCCCCCCCTTCATTATGTAACATAATTTATCGACTTCTTGCAATATTTTTTAAGATGTTCTTAGAATTTGTCTGTTCTAAAACAGTACTGACAATGTATTTATAGTATTTCATCAATGGACACTCGAGAAAAAGACGAGTAAAATTGATTTGATGGACACGTTATGATTCTAGTGTTGATTATGGTATTTATTTTCTTGTAACTCTAGAAACTTGTGTGCAGGCTGGAGGGATACCTAGGCCAGCATGCAATACTGTCTAACAAAAAACCATGCTCACAAACAAATCTCCAGAGCTACAACAAATCAAATACAATCATAATCGTCCAAATCATAACATGTCCATCTTATCAATACGAATTTCTACTAGATAAAACAGCTCTTGTAACGCCACGTAACATCCTGGCAAAAAATAACCAATAGACGTTTCCCAGAAAGTTTTAATTCATATAATTTTAATAATTAACTCAACATTATTAAGGATTACAGTCTCAGTGAGACGTAACACAACCTGAAACCCCCCTCCCCCATGTAACACTGTCACAAATGTTCATACCACCTGCCCCCTCATGCGTGACGTTATTTGTGGACGCGCCCCAAAGACAGGACCGAGCACGTGCGCTCGTGCCGTTTGAAGTGCGTGCCGAGCGCCGCGCGCATGCGCACAAGGCCTGTCTGCCCAAGTCCCAGAAGTCTGCAATTTTGATAAAATCGTCCATTTTTATGCGTCTCTTTTCCACCAGGAGACCTTTATCCTTTATTCTCTCGCCGAAAGCGAGAAAAAAAAAAGAAAAGAAAAAAAAAACCAAGCTGGGGTGCAAAAAAAATGCGGAGAAACTCCCTTTTTTCTAAAAGCTTGCAGGATTGGAGGTTACCCTTGGTTACCGGATCCCGCTCGGAGCACGCTCTCTCCCCCCATTGAACGCCAGAGCAGCGTTCGGATTCGCGTTCTCTCCCCCAACTCCTATTGTCTCCCCCATAGAATTCCTCGATATTCATTGATGCGGTGGCGCTAGGCCCGAGACGTTCGCTGGATTGCTGGAAAACTGTTTTCTGGCCGCTTTACTCAGCCGCCAAATCCTGCTGGACGTTTCTTCCCCAACATGGTCCTCGGTTTATTTGTGCACCAAAGTTAAAGAGGCATGTACGCCCGTCGCGGCCTCGCTGTGACCGGAAGGCAGGCGCTGGGCGAGGGTTACAACTTCAAGGTAACACACGTTTTCTCTCTAGCATTTGTGGTCCACTTTCTCTCCCGATCCTCCCTGGCCCTTGTCCGGGCCCCTCGCGAGCCTTCAAACTGCTGTTGTTTTTTGGGGCCCAGCCACCCCCCTCACGGTCCTCTGCTGCCCTGGGCGCTTTGAGTCCACCTCCTACTCCTTCTCCTGTCAGCCGCATTTCTCATTTCGCCATCCAGCCAACTCGGCAATAAGACAAGTTGACTTGCAAAAAAAAAAAGAATTTTGGTTGCACCAAGCTTCGGTTAGCTCGAGGTGGTAATTTGCCGATAGGTGTCTTGCAGAAAATTAGGCCTGTTTTTTATTGGAATGGAGAATGCGTGCCATGAGCACGTGGTCGACCCCGTAGGAAATGACGCCAGTTGCTGTTGCTGGAACGATTTCAGTGGCGGCCATTTTGTCTGTGAGGACACTTTTTCTTCAGTTTCTTGTTCATGTGCTGGCGTATTGCCTTAATCATTAGCGAATTGTACTGAACTTCCATTGACATAACCGAGAATTGAAACATTTCTTTTAATCGTTTTGTTGACCAAACTTGTTCTTAAACGCAGTTTACTAAATTTAGTTTGGTGTATGTTGGTTCTGTGAGCTAGAAGCAGGTGGCATCGTTTTCCTGTAGCAGATTTTAGTTGCACTTTTCGCGTTTGTTAGGCCTCCCAACAGGTTCCTAAACTGAAAACAACAATTGTGTATTAAACAATTATGTGTATTTGGTGAACTTTTGGTTAGGGTTTTCAATGGATGTAGAATTTTAGGTATTTTTGGGGCACCCCAACTGGCAGATGAGTTTTCAAAATCGTGATTTTGGAATTGTGATGAACAATATGCTTGTCCAAATCAAACTTTTCCACTCCCTGAATTTTTCGAATTGGTAAATAACACTAGCCTAAAAATAACATCGAGCAAAAAAAATGTCCGCGCAGAACAGTGGAAATATACATGTACATACACTGTATGAGAAAAAAGCGAGTCTGCTTTATAACTAAAGATAAAAATAAAAATTAATGCCATGCTGTTGATATCCGATAGCATTACAAGCTTCGTAATAGCTGCACAGCCTTAACGACCGTTTAAAGATTAATTGGCGTTGGCTAATCAAATGTCCGACTGGCGATTAATCTTCGGCAGAGTTTGATACAATAATTATTAACTGGCAATTTATTCGTCGAAACTTTATTTAAGCGAATAAAAAATGTCTTCTTGGTTCTTGGCTGGTTTAAAAGACGTAGTCACTTCCCACCAAAGTCTGGTTAAAATTGATTTCTGTTCGAGGCACATTTAATAATGTACCTAACCAGTTGGTAACAGCCCGTTGCGTGCTGAAAATAATTGACAGCAGTTTTACACCACGGTCGATCGATTAAGGTCCTCTTCCATTCAAACTGATTTAAATTTAATCGGCGATTATACGAGAAACAGGCTATCGTCTTAAATTTTTTAGCAAATTGCATTTATTTTTTATCTATACATAATTTAATTAGGGCTATGAGATGCTCAAAACATTTGCGAAAAGGACCCAGATCTTCGATCCTAGCTCTTGAGATATTGCCAATGATAGATAGCAATTAATGAAGTAAGAAAAATAAGTTAAGGGTTTATTTATGCACCCTAATGTGTTGTAATTAAGCTAAACGTAGGGTTAAGGCTCTGGCTAATTTGCAATCTGCAATTTGTCATGTATTTGAAATGTAAGAATACACATCGCGCACGTATTTCAATAGTGACACAACTAAATAAATTGCAACTTACAGGAGAAGTGATAAATCTACCAAACCCGAAAAATCTGAGGTTTCACAATGCGCTGTTTTTTTTTTCCTGAAATAAACATGACATTTCTTTTGATATAATAATACATAAAACCAGAAATTGGCAATTTTTGAGTTACACTGTTGAAATACGTGTGCGACATAATTTTAGTTTTAAAAATCATTTTATTAGCCTACTATAATGGGACTAATGCAATTTTTTTATTGTTGCAACCTCCCAAGAATAAATTTGCAACGATTATAAAATAATCAAAATATTTATTAGACAAGCTGTAACAATTTTTTCTGCTTCTTGAAAAAAAAGTAATTTTTCGGACGACGTTTTGAAATAAAGCTGACAATAACTAATTATCACCGGTTCGACGAATTTTTTTGCATGACAATAACTCCATATCGATGATGCGGACCCTTTTTGTATGCATAAAATGCCTTATTGCGAATCTACAAATATTCCCA
This sequence comes from Rossiulus vilnensis, assembly GCA_034700785.1. Taxonomy (NCBI): domain Eukaryota; kingdom Metazoa; phylum Arthropoda; class Diplopoda; order Julida; family Julidae; genus Rossiulus; species Rossiulus vilnensis. The sequence goes on from JAQIXS010000012.1 coordinate 71,712, forward strand.
AACACAAATCATTTATGATAACGAAATTATTTTTTTCGAGTTTCGAACGACAGGTATCTTGTCTTAACCCCGTTGAGACCTAGGACTTGGTCCTCTTTCGTTCGACGGAGCGCCAATTGCACGGCACGATAAATTCCTAAACGTTATTTTCCCCCGTATGCTAATGGCGTGCGCTTAAACGCTCGTTAAAAGCTCGTAAAAGGCGTTTGGCTAACGGCGTCTTTAGGCTAGGTGCCGGAAGTCGCTCTCTTCTCCCGCCAAAAGTGCGTTAAAAAAGCCGCGGCCGTCCGCCCCCTGGTTGCAGACATCGGCATTAAAAAGCAGCCATGCTACTCTCCCCCCGTGCGCGGCTTGGTTTTGCGTTGTGCTAACATCCAAGATGGAGGACATAGGCTTGCTAGGCGCTTCTTTGCATGATTAACCTGCACGTTCCGGGCATCGATTACAGGAAGGTAGGACGCTTTTTCAGTTATTTATTTACTCGGGAACGGGCCCAGTTCTTTTGTCTCCCTCCGCGGAGCGAGTGGGGAGAGGGGGGCCACCGGACAAATGGCTTTTTTTTTTGGTGACAGGCGCTCTTTTTTTTTTGCTGCTATTTCACTCCTTCGCTCCCTGTCTGAGTACAGACTTAGGCCTAAGACTTTGGCTCGATACTCTTTCGCCGCTCAACGTTTTTTAGGGAGTAATTTTTTTTTTCGGAATTGGTTTTTTTTTGCACTCAATAAACGGTTGGTAATTTTTTTCCTCTTTCGAACGGTTCGTGACACGGTCTTATGGCGGTTCACTTGACCGTGATTTTTTTAATTATCGGCTGTGGAAAGGTCGACATTTTTTTACTGGCACTGGGGGGTTGACCCCGAAGGTACTCCCCCATTCGGTTTCGCGATCGGGGTTATTTTTTGCCACCTCCATTCGGCCGTATTGCTCCTCTCGCCCCCTTTTCCTGTCGATATTCACGTGTGATGCTATGCAAGACTGTGTCAGAGAGCTTTTTAGGACTATGCACATACCATCGCTCTGGGCGGGGGCCGTCCGCCAAGTATCGCCCGATTGCTTTGTCAGTTTAGGGGTGGGGTGGGTGGTCCGGAGTGGCCTGTCATTGTGAACGTGCGCTACCTTTCATTGACTTTTGGTGACGTATTCCAAGTTGAGAAGAATGCTTTCGCCATCCATTATGCTCAAATCAATTTGAATAACGTACATATTGACGAAACGTATGCCCGTCTGTGCTCGTCTTGAAGTTAACTTCAGTGTGTGGAAATTTCTTAACTTTTATCAGAATGAATAGATTTCATATTTTATGGAATTATACTTCTCTTATTTCTTCGTGATCGTTTCTGTTCTGGGAGACGACCATTACTATAAAGATGTTAACAAATGGTCTCGTGGTGTGATATTAAATTCGACTTGCGTCAGTGATGAGTGGAAATTTAAGATCGCCTCTATAATAGCAATCTTCCCTATAATCTTATACCAATCGCCACTAAATTCCGGGAATTGATTACAGCGATAGAGATAATCAATAATTAAGTTTTTCCCGAGCAACGTTTTGAACATGTGATTATTTAATTTTTTATTCTACCATAAAAATGCACTAATCAAAAAGTAATTCGAGACTACTTCTGTTGGAAATGTTTGTTAAGAATCAGTTGTCACAAGTTTTAAAGAAAAACTCGTAACAAATCTGAGAATAATTATTGATAGCCGCCCGATTTTTGAGCGAAAATGATCATCAGATTTGGATACTTTTTTGTGTGGTTTATTTCGAAACCTTGTCATTGTTGTGCATACCCAACTGTTCAACAACGTTTGCTTTCACACAAAATACGAATTGCTAATCCATGTCTGTGTTACTTATCGGTTCAGTCGTTTCGTTTCTGCTTTAGACCGTCCAAGGTCAGTGTCGCCCTTGCTGAACGACCCTCGTTTCACCCGCGCGAGGGTGTGTTGCTTTTTTGCCAAGATTTTTTCCAGCCTTTGTGTGTGTGCCTGTGGGGGAGGGGGGGAGGTAGAGCTTTGTTAGCCGAAAGAAATCGTGGTGAGAGCGAGAGATTCGGCCACGCTGTTTTCTCTCCTCCAAAGTTTCAAATTTTGATTGGAAAATCTGCTTTAAAAGTGTTGCGAGCCGAGGCTAAACCGATCCAGTGCCTCCTTACGCCTCTGCTGCGCCGAAGCCGGCATAGCAGCTGGAGGCGAGCCGATGAGCCGCGGCTGATTAGCCGAGACGCGCTCGCTCCGTTGCCTGGCAACCCCAGACGTTAGGCTAAATGCAAGCACGTGCGTTTTCGTCCACGCCCACTGATAGCCTGCCTGGTTGTTTTCGCCTTTCTAGACGTGATTTCGCGAGCTGATTGAAGTGCAGAATTTCTGAAAATTCTACCTGCGATTTTATTGATGGTGAATCCATGGGCTAACTCCCAGGCAAGTTCTTGCTCCGGTGGGTAGTTGAAAGACGTTAATTTTCAGTCGCTTCCGCGGTAAAGGAACTCATTAGAAAAGTCAAGTTTTTCAGTTCCATGAAATTTGCGATGTCTGGCTATCACGCACGTTTCTCGTGATATGCATTAGTTCATGAGAATTTAAGATGCAAGCAAATTAATTCTTCGACATCATGATTGCTTATGAATGGTGTTGTCACTTTAAAAAAAAATCAGTGTCTTTATTAACTTAAAAGCTAAGATTTTATAGGGTCTAATATTTAATGTAGTATACTTGAGCCTTATGCGACATGTAATCTTATATTGGTGGTCAGAATTAATTAAATTTGTATCCGAATTAGGCAAAAACAATTATAACAGGATGAATCATTTTCGAGATAAGTGTACTGATTTATTGAATATTGTTTTATAAACTTGAAATACGATAGATACAATATGCATACAATAGATTAAATTATGCAATTGAAAAATTAAAATAATTTGAAATGCGCTCCAATTTAATCTTTCCTTCATTGAATCAATGACTTAAATATATTCACTTGTTCCGTGACGCCCTGACGACTAGACCTGGTCGTCGTTAATTGACACAAGTCTTGTTGCTAGGGCTTTGTGCAAAGGCTCACTATCCACACTATTTGGCAAGGTGTTCTCTTTTCAGACGTATTAAAAGTATTGCATAACATGGAAAGAGTAGGCTTTACATTTATGCTAAGCGCGACTGCTTATATTCAACATTGAAAGCTGGGCAAAAAAATCTTGAATTTTTTTTTTCATTTGCGAAGCTTGAAATTTGGGTTGAAAAGCTAGGATTCTACTAGGTGACTTCACATGTGTATGCAGCATGCCAAATAAGCTGGCTAGCCGTCCAGCTGCAAAAATCGATAGCTGCACCATCATTTTTCTATAGAATTCGTCAGACTTGTATGGTTGATTACTGTTAGTTTATCCAAGTCAATTTTTGTCTTAACTGACAGTTAATGTCCAATTAATTATTCAATTAATTTCATTATAGTTTATAACTGAATTGATTTACTGTTTTTTTACTGATTTACTTAATTGATTACTGGAAACTGTTGCGATCCGCAAAACTGGAAGTGTATAAGCAAGTATCCAAGCTGAGTTTATTGCTTGCTTGCATTATTTGCTTTTCAAGACTGGTTTTGTTTTATGAATTATAATGCGCAGCAATACACAATTAGATTTTTTAAAAAAACTGGAGTGACCGTCAAGATAATTAATCATCGTGTTACTGTTATTGGAAACTAATGAAGAGATAATCAAATTAATCCCTTGGTCTTGTTTATGGCGTGATCATTATATTTGCATTTTGCTTTATCAGAGGCAGACCCAATCAATCTTAATTTGAAGAATTTATTGCCGAGGTAAATTTAACTAGCGCCTTGAGCGAACGCCTAATTTTCATTTATACAATATTTGCAGGTTAATTTACTCAAATTGTTCCTGTATGCTGAGGTCCAGTTTTACGAAACATTCATGTATTGACCCTAAAAGTATTCTAGGCGCACTTGACACGTTACACTGGCCGAAAATTGTTGAACATAAGACAATATACTGTGGATATTTTGAAAAGTAAAATACTGCTGTGCCATCCCATATGCAAAAGAAATGCATTTATGAAATGCATGTAGATTAAGACAGAACCCTTTTTAATTTCAAAACTCATTTCAATGCATTTAACAATGTAATAATTTGAAATGCATTTATTTTGCCTATGGTATGTTAGAGAACATCTGCGACTCGCCATAAATGCACGTACATGCATACTTGCGAATAATTTGCTAATAAAACCTTTGACACTTGGGGTCTTTAAAATGGTGGCCATATTGCAATGGACAGTGTTGTTAATCGGCCGCTTTGCTTACTTTTTGCATCCACTATTTTCCATTGAAAGTTGGTAGGAAATAAACCCACGAAATGCAAATTGATGCATATTGGAATTAGATATTCTAGTATTTTTTTGGGAAGGGAGAAAAGTTAAGTTTCCCCTTCCCCCCTCCTTCCTTCATAAAAAAAGCTTCTGGATCCGCCATTGGACGTTTGCCTCCACCACAATGTTCGGTGCACGCTAAGTTTCCGTGACGCAAAAGCTATTATTTAAACGAATTGTTGGCGCTGCCATTTTCACGTCCTTTGCGTACCAGGCAGCCAGACGGGATAAATGGGCGGGAAAGCCGGGCCTCGTTAATAATCCTAATGTGTTATTCACGTCTCCTTCGGCCGCCATCTTAATGTGCTCCGTTCTTGGAAATTGGCATTGAAGTTGGAGCTCGTTTCCCATGGTGCATCGGTGAAAAAATGCAAAGAGGCTGAACCACCTTTCCTTTGGCTGGGAAATTCAGCAGGTTCCTACCACGCGGCCCTCGGGCTCATCTTACCTGCATTATCCCAAGTGTCCTTGCCGTTTACGTCATCCGAACGAATGCAAAAAAAAAATGGTTAATTGGTTTCGTGTCCTTTTTCAACCTGAAATGGATTGGACAAGTGGCGCCACCAAAAGGCCGGAACGTGCGGTTTAGCATTGACGTAGTCTCCAAGTAATTTATAATCGAAGCTTTCCCCCTGCCACTACACCTACCTTTTCAAAGACCATTTTGTTGTGAGAGATGCGCTAAGTGTCCCATAGATGGCTCTGGGAACTGGTTTCCTGATAATTCGTTATGCCCATTGGATGAGCTTAGTGGCATATTGGTATTCTCATTGACCTACAGTATGCAGGGACAGCTCCCTCTAAATAAAATTCCCTACTGTCTGCAACATCACATCTTCTTTTTCACGTTTCCACATAAATGTACTTCACCCAAAGCCCCCAACCTCCTTAAAAAGTATAATCAAATTCATGCAAAACTAAGGGCCTCTTTTGGGTGATGGATGAACTGAAGTCCACTGAAATTACGTATTTATAGTAAAAAAAATAACTCAGGACTTCAGTAGAACGTATTTACTATTAGTACGCAGTCGTGAGATGATGGCGTTTTATTCAGTTTTTCGGAGATTTTTCTGATACACTAATTAGTTATGCGAAACTCGGCATGGTCGCAATCCGCTTTGATAATGCCAACTTCTTGTCTTCGGCCTTAAGTCCTGCATGTACGTGCATTAATTATTTATTAGCATGTTGGAATCTCGCTTTAAGAGGGCAAGCTTTTGTAAGTCTTGTATAATTGATTCAGGATATCCTGTGTGCGTCCCTTTGTAATGAGCTAGTTGTTTCTTAGATTAATTAAAAAATGCGATGAACAATGGGAATTTTAATTAATTATACCAACTTTTGAAAACTTCCTTTCCTGTCGAATTTCGCAATAATAATAAGTAATATTAACTGCCAATTGGCGTGGTCGTTTCGCTGATCAAGAGTTGAGTGAATAAGTTAGGAAGTTGTAAATTTGTGCTGGACAATATTTTAGTAGTATCTTTCCGATTGGCATGTTTAGCATTATAAGTGTTGCTGCTGCTTTCGCCTTATTTTTATGTCGTTCATTTATTTTTGGTAAACTTATTTTTAAAAAATGGAATGTTGCGATGTATTAGAAAGCATATTGCGTTAAAACAACAATGTTATGCAGGGCTTACAAGTTGTCGTTATAAACATGTAGTCCTATATGGGAATACGAGTTTTAGGCAGGGATTTTAATGGAGGAAATGCCCTCTAGATTATAACATTATAAAACGTGTTCTCAGTCTTTTATTAACTAATTAATAAAAGTGGACTGACAGCTGGACTGTATGCCAGATTTTGACTTAACATTTGGAGTAAAAGCAATATATGATATTGTCTAGGCCTATTGCATGGGCATTGAACAGTTTTTTGACTTAATATCAGACATCAAAAGTTTGTGCCAAATACACGTGCATCTATTCAGAATTGTGAATATGGGTCTGCGATTTGTATAATTTTTTTCCCTAATCACTATTTCGTTGAAATATCTTTGAAATATCAGATTAAGAAAGTGTTGCGTGTCTTAACGTTCGGGGTTTAACGTTTTCTGTAGTGATAAAAGTAAAAGCCTGCAATGTTGGAATTTGTCATAGTTTAGGGATGCTGATTCGCACGCAGTTTCGAACATTATTTATTTTATCTACGCTTAATGCCGGAAATTAGTCGTTGACGAGCTTGCGTTGGTAAAACGGGACATAATGGGGTCATCTAAACACCATTTGAGTGAAGTTGTTTGGCCGCTGTCAGCTGGGACTCCTCCATTAATGAGGCCACCTTGACCTTTCATACGCACAAAATGTAGGCAGCAACGCCATCTCCGTTCTGAATAACTGTTAATTTCATCAGTCAGAAAGCCCTTGATAAGTTCAATTAGCTAGGCATGCTGGTTGGTAATTTAGCGCATGGTTCGAAAAGTAAGTCAAGATAATGAAACGCCTTCGTTTGTTTATTCTTATTGCCCCAGGAAAAAAAATAGTTCGTAATGCTGTAATGATATAATTTTTTCAACAAACAGGGATAATCACCACCTGGGTTTCTGTGTATCTAGAACTAATGCAAAGTAATGTCTGTTTTTTAAAGTTTTTCTTTTATTTTTGCTAATAAATATACATGAACTGCCTTTGGAACGATTTCCCGAACATATCAACTTTTTCCTAACATTCTCATCTATCACACTGCCGAACCATACATTGGTCACAGTACTTCTTTCTTACTTCCTGTTTTTTTTGGGGGAAAAATGAGTTGCCATTGCCCGAGGGACACAGTTGATATGTTAATGAGTTACCATTTGCATCTACTTGGTTCCGAGAAGCAAGACGTGCGATACAGTGCTGCCAGATTTGCTCACTCGGTTCAGATGTTGCGCTTGTTTCAACCGCCAGAGGAGAGGACGGATCCGGCCATCGTGACGACCCGCAATAACCAGCAGATCTGAAGAAAATGAATACAGGGTTCTTTGAGACCTGGAAAACTTGGGATTGACAGGAATAGCGACTTATTTTGAAAAAGTCGGGAAAATTAAACATCAGTATTCAAGAAGACCTACGTATCACTGTCACATAGCTTTAGATGTACTAAAATAATAAGATAAAGAAGTTAAAATGTCATGAAATTAAATTCAGGTCATGGATGTGATGGAAAACTCGGGATATTGACATTATGTACCGATTTTCCGTAAAATGGGCTGAAAATCAGTATTTTAATAGCTTTGAAAACATTTGATGGCGTGGAAAAGGTTTTGAAAATCAACGAATTTGCAATACCAATACCAGTAGACATCATTGCTAGTTTATTATTGACATTATGTACAGATTTTCAGTGGTCTGTTAATGACCAAATTTGTCCCTTGATGTCATCTAGGAATTAAGGGCTTGGTAGGAATCAGTAAAAAATGCTGGAAATGCATATTTTAATGCTTTGAAAAATTAAATGGCATGGAATTTACGGTACCAAATCCAGAAGATACAATTGCTAATTAGTTATTAGTGAACACTGAAGTCGAGACATGGCACTCGAAATAGAGCATTCCTTACATTTCCATGTCATAATTTTGCATCATTGGTCAGGGGGTTCAGGGAAATTTGTTCAAAATAACTGAAAACGTCAAAGAAAGTTGGATATGTTTTCGAAACGTTTTGGATAGTAGGATTGACAATTAAGGTGCACAGTCAGGGTTTCTTGGGTTTTTGTTCTACCAAATTAAAAATCCTTATCATTGCACGCTAACCAGCACGGGGCAGAACGTTTGTTTTTCACCTTTTTTGCGAAGTGTGACTTATTGTCAAAAATCTGGATGATCATGAGGGCTTCCTCAAGATGGCGGAACCGGCCTCGGCCCCGCCTCGTCTGCACATGCAGCAATGCAGCGGGTCGCAACTCAAGTTTTTGGTCTTAAAAAACGAGGGAAATGTTCTCCGTTGACGAGCTGGACGAAGTTTCCAGGAAATGATTCGGTCGGTCAACGCCGATCGACGACCACTTGTTGGAAGAGGATTTGCGCCAGAGACTGGCCATTTTAAAAATCTAATCTCGCCTCCTGTTTTTTCTGGAGAAAAAAAATCGCTGGTTCCCCCCATCCATCGGTTTTATCTCCCTCATTCACTCGCCAGTGTCATTGAACGGTCTGAACTGGATTCGGTTTTTAATCCCCAGACGCCGCCATATTGGGTCATTCGGAGTAATTTGCGAGGGTTTTGGCGCGTGAACCCCGCACGCATAACACGGAACGCCCTCATTGTGCATGGGATTTCTAGGAATAAGAAATCGAAGCAGGTTTCGCTTTTTATTTTGGCCCCCATCAACCAGTGGTACGAGCCCGACGATAGTTTCGCGACATTAAAATCGCAAAAATGGCGGATCACAAGAGAAAACACTCTGAAACAATTGTAATTACATTTCAAACTGTTGAATGAATTAGTGAAGTAAGTTAAAGCCTCCGTATTGCAAAAAACCTTTTAACATCTCAATTAAAGGAAAAGGTGACTTACACCACTATGACTTTAACCGCCTAAAACAACAAATTGCCTTGCTAAAACATGAATCGGGAGAGGTAGTAGAAGCGATCAAAACTGCTTGGTAATACATTGTATCAATTTTCTGAGAATCATTAACAAGAAAAAACGTTTACGAATGGCTTAAGAGAGGATGGTTATATCAAACCATTAGTAGCAAAAGTCTCTTGTTGGCATACTGTAAAAAGCTTAGAAACTGTTGTACTTGTAGGCCTACGTATTTATTGAAAAATGGCGGACGAATGCCAGCATCTGCTGCGGCGCTTCGTCTTTTGACCGCTAGGGGTGTGATATTGAGTCGGAGCCCAAGGATATAGGGCTGGAAAATGTAGCCCAGTGCTGATTTATGGCTAATAAATAGATGCACGCTGACTGGGGGAAGACAAATCCTCTGGATGTGTTTTTTATATTTTTTTTTTACCCAGGCAAGTATTGATGTAAGACTGCATTATGTCTAACCTGGTGTGGGAAACGCAGCCGACTGTAAAGATCAGTTCTGTCGTGGGGAAAAAAGCGCGGGCCTATTGGCGAAATCAATGTTGATGCCCGGGAAATGTCGACAACGAATCATAAGGACCCGCTTTAAAACGAGGCGAAAACGCTCGGCTTCTTAGCGAATTAAACCTGGGAAATGATTTTCAGTTAGGCAGGCTGTTTGTTGGTTAGGATGCTCGATTTCAGTTAAAATGGTATGCGGCTTAATGCAGGAGAGGGTATTCGGATCATTTCTTTGTAGGTCCTTTAGGGTTATGCATTGGGCGGCTTACAGGACCATAGTCTATGTACAGAACCCACTTGGGCATTCGTACTTGAGAACGCTGTTTAATTAGCATTCGGGTCATTTAATTTGATGACTTTGTTTAAATCGTTGAACTGTTTGACAAGATGCCAAAGTTGCATTACTTGAGTACTTAGATGGATGCAAAACCGATTTTTCCACTTGATCACGTTTATGATCGTATTTCGCTGAAAACTCTTTGAAATAATTTGAAAATGAAAAACATGCTTTTTAAATTCAACTCAGTTAAACGTCGTTTAGCCTTACTAATAACATTAAAACGACTTAAGATAAGTTAATGAGTCAATAAAAGATCGTACAAGTCATGGGAAAGTCATTGATTTTATATACTTCTAACTCTTGTAGGCACCCTGCGAATGCACTTCGCCCAGTTTGTTAAATTTGAGATCGATCGATCGATCTTTCATGTTTGATCGATTTGTAACACTCAGTATCATTCGAAAAAGGACCAGGTTCCCAAGTCTTACGATATTTTTAAACGATATATGGCTGACATGTAGCCAACGGTTTCGTAACGCACTTTTAAGCAAATTTTGATTTTCACGAAACTTGTTTTAGCATTCAAGTGAATTTCTTTTAAAAATTCAAGTTGGATTTAATCAATTATGAGTATAATAATTAAACAAAACCGTAAAGTGGATGGAAATATCGAGCATTAAAGTTTCGTAAAACGGCCAGCATTTTCCTAAACTGTCCAGTGATTTAAACCGAAATCATCAAAAATGATAATACTAATTTAATGCCTTTTCAAGGACGGTATCGACCTCCAACATAACAGCCTGAACTTTGTAAAAGTTCAGTGTAACCAGTGTTACGAAGTAGACCTGTTCATTTTAACATATTGCTCATTTATTACAACTCAGTCCCATCCCCTGGCATTTAAAATGCATTGCTACTGAAAGCCACAAAAATTGTCATGTGATGATGGTAGCAATACACTAAATATCTTCCATCGCTAATTGAATTCAAGTGAAAATTCATATTTTGGAAAATCACCTCAGACATGTGACTTCTGTTTAAAAATGGCGTTGTTGGAAAATCCAAGAGACCAAGTAATTGTTAGTGCTAAAACGTTAGCGACTTAATATTTGCAGGGTGCAGCGTGCAGGGTGGGTGCAAAATATGAAATTTGAGCCCCAGGGCCTGGCCTACGCGCTAAGGTTATTTGCTTACTCGCGACTTAAACTAGGCCAGTTTGCAGAGGGGGGAGGGGGTTCCCCGAGCGTGTTTGCTTAAGAATTCTTTGGCAATGCCCTCTTCTGATGTCTCAGCGAATCAATCAAAGCGAAATGAACGGTCAGTGTCTCCTTAATTTCGGACACGTTTACTGCCGGACTCCCCTCTGCCCTCGTTTGGGCATCTGCACTACCTTTGGGGGCATCCTGGCTTCCCTCTCAAATTGAAGGGGATTTGGGGGGAGGGAAACAACCCCCAGACCCCCGGGGGGATGGGAAAGCATTCCAGGCCCATTGATTTTTTTTCCCGCCTTTCAGAAATTTGGCATTGCTTTTCAGGGGGTCTATTAAGGTTCAGTTGAGGGGGAGAGGGTGCAGTACCCCGGGCCATCCTCCGTGTAAAGCCCCAAAAAGGTCGAAACCCAGCTCGTAAAAAAAAACACTTGTTGTGACTGTCTACGTCCCTGGGACGGAGAGGTTCATTTCACCTGTATAGGGGAGGGGTGTGTGGGCCATTTGCCCCTTGAGTTGCCCTAAAAAATAAACTGCGAGGGGGGAAGGCTGATTTGAAACTAGTTTTTTACGTGCCTTTTTAAGAGCATTCTTAGTTTTTTTTGCCCTCATGGTCCTCCCTATCAAAAATAACGTTATTGCAGGCCTGCTATTCACACTCGGGCGTCATAAATATAAGTTACGCGGCTCAATTAATTACGTTTTATAGGCACAATTAATTAACTTGTAGGCTGGAAGTTTGGCAGGCCTGAAATATCTTCTTGTTGCTGCTTGAAAAAAGCGTGACCACCTGTGGGGCATTGCAAGCACCTGAGTTACATCCTTGCCCCGCTTTGGCACTGTCCGTGAGATTTTCCGAGAAACGTAAAGTTTTGTGGGATTTTAGAGAAAAATCCACAGGACCTGCCCGAAAGGCCAGGGGCCTTACAGTTTGGGCTGTTTAACCATAGAAAGGTTTTATGGAACCGTTTTAGAAGCACATGTATGTACAAATATCTTCACCCGGTTACCCTGTTCTCTGTTTACCCTTTTTTTTATCAATTTTTTTCCCCACTCGCTATCGTTTGTAGGTTGTCTGTATCAAGGTTGATTTTTTTAAAGTAGGGTGAAGAGAATTTGCTCAGCCAATTTCTTTTTTTTTGGTTTCATGTAACCCATTCAAGAATGAGCGCTTTGTTTAGTTTCTAGGCCCACTAATCAACTCTCCAAAACTCTTTTTGCGTTTTTTATTCGTGGCATTCTGGGCTATCTTATCAAAACAGAACTCTCTCGCACGGATTTATTTTTTAAAGATGTGTTTTGTATTTCCAATGCTATCTTTGGACGGGAGGGGAGGGGAGGAGGAAGTAAAGTGCCAAAAAAACAGACCCGTCAAGTGAAAGTTTGAAAACTTTAGCCTCCGACCTTTGTCTCTCCCGTTTAGAGTTGTGCCGGGTTGAAGGGCAGTTTTTGTAATGGATCTCGTAAAAAACTGAACCGGAATCGTGTTGTGTTTGCTGTTAATTTTGGGGTGTTGATGACCTTTGGCCCCCGCTTTTTTGAAAACCAGAAATAATTGTGCGATATGGGTCATTGAATTCGTCGCCTTCCGATTTGGTGTCGGGAGTGGGAGGCGCTATTTTTTACTTTTTTTTGAGATAGCGAAACTGTTAAATTTTAAACAAGGGAAATACTAGGGTCAAAGACAGTAGTCTGTCATCAGCCTGCGTGTCCCCTTGACCAGTGCTGGCCAAAGACTAAGCCCGACCCAAAAGAATGCCCACCATGCAAAAAAATGACACATTTTTTGCTTCAATTACTTATTATAATTGTTAAATTTATTTTGAAAATGTTACGTTATTAAAAAAAACTTGGAAAAAAAACAACCGTTATGTGACCCCTTGAAAGTTGTTTTCCCTGTATTGCAACCTACTTCGCAGGATGCATTACTTTTTTTTCCAAATTATTATTTAAGTAAACGAGACATTTTAAAAGATAATTCAGACCTAATTGGACGATCTATTCTATACGGAGAATGCAATTACATGTATTTTTCCATATTTTGGGTCATACTTTAATATCAAATTTCAATCTAGGCTTACAATAACGTCTCATTTCCACGTAACATGGTGTTATCATTTACTGTAAATGATGTCTTTTTTAGGCCTTTCGACTTTCGACCTTATAGGCCTATATTATTGTTTTTTAATGTCATCTTTTGAACATCGTTGTTGTGTGACGTTTTTAACAAATCAGTAAATTTGAAAAGAATAACCATTGCTTAACGCTTTTTTTATGGAACAGAATGACGCTCTTTTACACATAACATAAAATACGATCTATTTAGTGCAATTCTCGCTCAATACCAAAATTGGACGTCTGAATTTGCTGACACCTGTCGCCTTGTCTTGAGTCCGTGGCCTGGCATATTGGCTGTAGATTTGTGTAATTCTAGGCCCAAAGACCTATGATCAGTATGTTTTCTCAATTTACTTGCTTTGACAGTACAAACACAGTGTACTTCGTCTTATTTCCTGGTTTTTTAAATTCTAACGCTGCGTGTATGGCATCTTTTGTACATTTTGAATCGTTGTCATTTTGGGAAGTCGCGTACCCAAATTTGAATCGAAATAATGCGTTGCAAAAGTAACATTATTTTTGGTACATTTAATTCGTCCACCTCATACATGTAGTTCTGCACAATTCCCAAAATCACGTGCGCCAGTTGTTTGTGCTGAGAAATCCAGTTATCTGAATTTGTTCACACTCCGTCAATATACGCAAGGTAAAATTAGTTTCTACACAATTGAACCTGCATTTCTTCTTTTGCAAATTAGCAGTGCTCGGCGACTTTCAGACCTACCCTTAATTAATACCTCGCAGCATGGAACTCCCGTGGGTTACCATATTTACATTAATTGGCCGCCATGTTGAATGCTGTTAGTTCAATGAATTCAATGGCGAGTTGCACAACCCCACTGCTGAGTTGCCTCGATGAGTTCAGTCGATAAAATGCTAATTAAGGAGTGTTAATTTCTTATTGGTGCCCCCTCCCCCCTGCGTTGTACGTCGTCCCCCACCAGGTGGTGCATCGTGGGTAGTCTGGTATGAGGACTTGGCACATGCACGCACGTTAATATATGGGTAATATTAATCAAACTTCCATCGTTTTCTTAAATATGCGTTTTTATTCCCACCTGTCCCTAGCCCCCTTGAGTTTTTTCCTTTCCCCCTCCCAATCACCTCCTTATTTCACTTTGACTATGGTTACCTGCATGTTCTCTATCGATTTAAGAGTAGGAAACAACGGCCTTAATTAGCTTTTTTGCCATCGACATTAATGCATGCATTTTTCTGGGCTGCTAATTTACTTACACCGGCCTTGGTATTTACGCATTTTGTCAACTACTTTTGCACGAGCGCAACAGTGCCTACAGTAGAGTGCTCTGCTTTGGTTCGTTGGTTTTGGAAAATTTGATCAGTTTCAGTGGGTTAAATACTACCATGGCTTAGAAATGTGTTAAAAAATAGTCAGTGGTCAAATGCAAAAAAAATCCTAAAAACTATGATTGACATCTTAAAAATATAGCCTGTAACCTAACTAAGGATAAATTTGGGATTTTTCTCATATTTTCATTTATTATATACATGTACAGTATACTTTTGTATACTTTTATGAAGATCTTAGATCTATTAAAACTTGTGATTGATTTTGCTTACTTGTAGACAATGCTTGTTACATGTAATCAAATTCAAACCATTCCAACTACTCATTTTCAACTATGTGACTACTTGATTGTTGCTGTGTGTAGTCCCGTTTACACCTTAGCACGACATGCCTTACTTTGATGAAAATTACCAAAATTTTCATTTCATTTTCAGATTTTTTTTAGTCATCTTCAGTTATTTTATTTTTGTTTTCGCTATCGTTTGAGACGAAATGCAAACAGTTATCTTGCTAAAAACGCTTAATGTTGGACTAAGACGTAACGTCAAACATGATAATTCGCTGACTCAGAGCAATTGAAAGAAGGCCTGCTTAAAACTTCTGAAAAAAAATAAGGCTGGATTGTTGACTGTCAGTAAAGGAGTGAAAATTGTATTCTTTCAATTAAGAATTCATGAAGCTGCTCAATTGCTTGACAAGCCGCTATTCCCTACCTGATAAAATATTTCTTAAGCTAATTACATCGCGCTGCGTGCCAGACGGTCTTCTTGTGGGACAGCGGAAGCAGAGGA
Source organism: Rossiulus vilnensis (assembly GCA_034700785.1). Classification (NCBI taxonomy): domain Eukaryota; kingdom Metazoa; phylum Arthropoda; class Diplopoda; order Julida; family Julidae; genus Rossiulus; species Rossiulus vilnensis. Next base: position 86,822 of record JAQIXS010000012.1, read on the forward strand.
GAGTCAGTGACGTCATTAATGGAATTTGAAATGACTAATGGCCACTTGATTAAGGATTTGCCCCCAAAAAACTGCCAAACATATGAGAAACAAAATACATGTACACTGTACGTATCTATTTGGCTCAACCTTAAATTCATTATTTTTAAAATACATGCCCCCTTTTCCCAATGTATGTTTTTTTATTAATTCTGTTCCCAACCTTCATCCGTCCATTTGGAAAGACATTTATGGTAAATAATACGCGTTTTGGAAATAATATTTAATTTAAATTAATAAGCATCAGATCAATACTGACATACTATAATCAGTTAGCAGAAATCAGAATATTTGGTGTTTTTTTAAGTTTCAATCGGTTCTTTCCTTATTAAATTTCGTTCCTTGAACTTTCCCCTCTCCCTTTACCCCTTGTCCGACACTGTCCGGTTTTCGTAACGTTCTTTATGGATGACCCCGTGCCACCCATTATGGGTGGCCACTCAAAACTGCAATGAGGCATAATGTTCGTTTGATGGAAGATCAGCCTAAAAATTGTTATGCACGTGGGATGGACAGCAACCTCCTCGTGTCATTTCATTTTCCTTGTCATTGGGGCAAAATTTATGGATGCCACCTTAGTGCTGGTAAAACTTAACTGAAATAATCATGACACATCCTAAAACGTTCCTGCAGATGAAACGCAACAGCTTTGAATCTCCGAACGTAATTCGTAATTACAGCGACTGTCAACTTGACCAATGGCAGTATGCCCATTAAATATGGAAAACTACGCAAAGGCCATCAAATTGGTTTTTTTTTTGTTCAGTGAAACTGCCCTCGTAATGTCAAGCCACTTTTCCAGTCCATTTCGAAAATGTATCGTCGAAATATTTGGCACTCGTTAATTTTCCAGTTTTAACAAAGCCTTGGCTTCCCAGACCTAGCCGAGGGGGTGGTTGTTAAGCCACCGACCGATTGTAACGCAGCTGCTGGCGGAATTCCGTTGCTCATTGTTGTCGATGCTGTAGCGGATGATTGCGTGCCATCTTTCTATAGCTCCGCACTGCAATCCACTGCACTACAACTCACGCAGGATAGATAGACATTTCTATTTCTCTCTCTCTCGCTCTTATATCCCTGCGTGTGTGCAATTCGTCTGGCGCGCGGGTATCCATGCAGGAATTCATAAAAGTGGTGCGTGTCTGGCGACCTTGGATGCATGGCGTCTGCCGTGTGGGGGCGCCAGGCGAACGTTCGACTCTGTTGTAATCATTGTGGATTCTTCGCTATTGTTGTTGGTCTGATTTCATTTTCTAATGATACATTGGCTTCGAGCTGATGTACCTTGCTTTGTTGCGAGCGAACAAACAAGAATTGGTTAGACCCAGTACGTGGTGGCGGGTCGGGGAACAGGATTTCGTGGGGAGAAAGTGGGCTGGGGTTGAGGGCGCCAGGGTCCACTGTTGGAGATGAAAAACGGCCCCGAAACCCCGAGCTGCCATGACACTGGATTTCTTGCAGTACATGGGCTGCTCATCAATGATGGTATTCAAGTTGTGAAGGATTTGCAAATCCCCTCTTCGCGATCCTCATATAGGCCAATCTAACATCTTGCTGAAGATGTTTAGGTTTAATGCTATTCTAAAGAATGCTCCAGGTTTCTTGGATCCATGAATAGATAGCCAGACACGGGCATATCCGGAATTTAAGCTTTAAGGCAATTAAGTCTTACACGAGAGGGCGAATGTTAGCAATTTTTTAAATTTCGAATTTGCCGAACCTGAGTTTTTACCGGGGAAATCTTATTAAAACTCGCTTTTTTTCAGATATTTTACATTTGCTGGACATTTTAAATTATTATATTTAATAAATAGTTAACCTGAATTTTTTATTTATTTTTTTGTAGGTAAGTCTTTTTCGTCAATTACATTTTCAACTTGAGGTCGTGAATGAAAATTGGTAAGCTCTCATACATTTTGAACTTGATAATTTGGTGCATTGAGAAAACTCTTCAGCAAGATATGATTAGTCAAGCAAACAAGATGAAAAGTCAGTGCTGGTGAAAATGATATAACCTAAATAACGGATAACTACGTATCGATACTTGGTTAATAGGTGTATATTACCGTTAAAAACTTTTGTTGTTTATTGGACGTAAACACTAACTTTCGAGCTGCAAATCTATTAACACAACTTCAATGAGGCGACGAATTCGAAAATTAGGTCAATAAGTTTCTTCACCTTGTTTACCGGAACCAACCAGCAAATTCAATCGGGCCCCCGTCATTATTCTACAGTTGTAGTTGTCACATTACTTTTAAATAACTTGCTGCTAAGTGCTAAACAGACTGTCCATTCTTCTTCTGAACCCAGTTCTAGTTGGGAATTCCAGCTGTAATTCAGCTTGTCGCTCACCGTAAGGGGCGCCCATAAAGAATGTCCGAGGTTTTTTTAAAGCTTTAGAAAGCTTTGACAAAAAAGACGTATTTTTCGGTAGTTTTCCTGAAATAAGTTCATTCAGAGACGTCACTCAGATTAATCGTTTTTATTTTAATGACTTTGTTTACCAAACGTAGGGAGGACCTTTTAGCAACAATGGCCTCAAATTACATCAATTTTAATTACAATACTGTAAATATTGCTCGCATATTTTTTGCTTGAAATACTTATTACAATTGCTCAATTTATTTATTTTTCAATGTAGAATTGGTCGTCCACTAGGGTTGCAGCTTTGGTTTACAATTTCAAAATGCCCTGTTTATTTATACAAAAGTTAGAAATTGGAAAAACAAAATTTTACGCGACCTCCGAAAACGGGGCTATTCCCTGCAAGACAACCGCCTTCGAATTTTTTCGGCGGTTTTTAAAATTTCTTATTTTTTTTTGTAAATAAACGGGGCCTTCTGAAAAGGTACCAAAGCTGGTACCCTAGTGGACGACCAATAATGCATTTAGAAAAATAAATTTAGCTATTATAAGAAGTATTTCAAGCAAAAAATATGCTTTGCAATTAACATTAGTAAAAATTAGGTTTCAGACGGGACTCTCTGAAGTGCCACCCATGCTTGATAAACGACCTGTTGTAGCTGCATACTGGATGTACTTGATATGGCCAGTTGCCATCCTTCCTTCTGATTGCCAGATTGGCTGTACCCCAGCCAGCCACTAGGTGTTGCTGTATCGTAAAAGGCACAGGCAGTTTCTGACAAGTTTCCTGATAGCTTTCCCTGCAATGCATAAGGTTCCTCCTGATTAAGAAACGTGCATTAATATTGTTTTAAACGTTTGCCGAATAAGGGCGATAAAATCGTATTGAATATTTTTAAGCTCTAACGTCGAATTACATGCCCTCAGTGACCCGATTCATTCTTAGCCTGACCATCAAATTGATGTTTTCCTTGCAATATGCACTTTTGAATTAATGGATGGCCCTTGGGATCTTCGGTGCAGACCAGCAAGGGAATTCAAAGAACGGATTTGTTTGCTCGGAATCACGTGTCGTCTGTGTTGACGTGTGCTATTCCATGATTACGATGCTGCGCAGAACAACCGAGAGCATGTATAGACTGCGCATCGATGTCTGGTCACGTGTCTGGCAGTGAGGCGGCGGCGCTTTTTCTCCGAATCGATAGTTTTCTAAAATGTTGGCGTATTTGCATCGTATTGGATTATACGTCATGCTGGAATTGCAAAGGTCGTCTAATTTGGTATTCATGTATAGATACTTGTATTTTATAGGAAACGAGGATACGTGGAAATTTGAATACGGAGGGATACACATAAAAAAACACCCCCAGGGGGGAGCGCGATCCGAAATCCTTAGCAAACACGGCCTATTCCGTTAAAGGGCATTAGTCTAGTCGAGGATATTTCGTACAATGCGTTTTATTGATCAAGTCCCTATTACATTGGTCAAGGAGAATGTTAATGGCATCTTTTTTGGCCTCCGCCCATACCTTTTAGGGTCTGATTTGGGTTTATTTCTGTCTGCACATACTCGGTGGTTTTTCACATTTTCTTTTTTGTTGTTCTCCATCTTATAAGTTAGATGGATGTTAGAAAGCTGTCTATAGTGCTCATATTACTTAGGACACTTACTTCAACTTTGAATTTTTGTTGTTGTTTGTACGTTCTGGAATGGTTGCAGAAAGGGATTCATGATGAAAAGGAGGATGACTGCCTTGTTTACACTTCAGCTACGTGTCCATGTGAGAGGCGAGAGCGATCTCAGTTGTATTTTATGTAATAAATACACGAGGAGGGGTGGGGTGGGGGGATGGGTGAAGAGGACGATATGAAATTATTCTGTTAGGTTAGGTTGGTTGAACGTCGGAAATTTGTCATTTTCCCACCCTCAGTCCATGAACGTCTCATTTTTGAACCGAAACTCCTTAAACTTCGGACGACTCCTTTCCCTCTCCGTGTACGGTATTGAGTAGTACAAAATAAAATACCTTAGATGTATTATGATTGGCAATGTTGCTAGTTGTTGTTCAAACATGCACGGATGGAACACATGGGCATGCTTCCACGGTGTAGTCATTTCTTTAATTATGTAACACACTGCTCGGCATGTTCAAACGTTTTGCTGATGTATTAAATAACTTGAATATAATATACATTTTTCATCGATTTTCTTGTTAATCATTAGAAAAGTTGACAACTTTTTCGGCTCGTTAATACATCAACGTTCATGTTATCAATAAATTTGAACGCTAATCACGGATTCATTACAATATGATTTTGCCGGCGGCTGCAATCTAAACATTCCATTGAATTAATGAGTGCGCTTCGAGTATTTGGCCCGTGTTTCACTTCGATAATAATTGTTCCGATGTCTGATGCCTACGAGATAAATGCGTAGAAAATTGAACACGGAATTCATTGGCAATTTTTCGGACCCCAGGATGCATTTTAATTCCTGAAACTTAGGTCGCTCTCACGGCCAAGACGAGACGCACCGCTAATGAAAAATTACAAGCGCTGAAGAAATTTGCCGCTAGGTGGTGAAATTCGCCTAACTTTCCTTTTATTATCCCTATTTTAAAAAAAAAATGCGATCGATTATTACTGTATCATTATTTTCACGCCAGGCTCATATTACAGTGTTCTGCTGATCTGTAGAACCTGGAAAAGTCAACTAAATTTTTAAATTTTCTTGCATACGTCGGGGAAATTTTCACCAGATAAAATGTCTGTATTAAGTTGCCATACTCTCAAATGACTGTTTATGGTACCTTCTCAAAAGAGGGGAAATTCCCATTTTTTTCATAGCACTATTTCAGCTTGGACAACTCTGTCCACCAATCGCGACACGTGGTGAATTGGCCAGAAAGAGTGGCGAATTCGACTTTGCCAATTCCCATAACCTCATGGAGCAGTTTTAAATAAACAGCAAAAAGTCAATTTAAGCCAATTAAGTAAAAGCAAAAATTGAAAACAGTGCTATAGGCCTACTGGATATTTGCTTACAATTGTTAGCATTAAGCTTCCTTATTACCGTCCTTTACTTAAGCAGGAGTCTAGCTTGCATTTGCGTATATTTTTCGTATATTTTCTTCGAAAAAAATAGGGAATTGAGATAAGGTGATTAGAAAAAAAAATGTGAACCAGCATCTGAGCTTTTTGCATGGTGTGACGAATTTAACTTCTCATTCGACTTCTTATATATTGCCCACAATTGCTTTAATCATTCTTGATAAAGTCAGAGAATTTTTGTCAAAAACCTGTAGAATTTAAGGTAATTGAAAACTTTAATTTCGGTGGGAATCCTGTATGATCATCGTCAGTATCAGTTGGTGTCTGATTCCCGCGCGTTTTTCAAGCATATCGATCCAATGCTGTCAGCTTCCAGCAAATAGCGGAAATTCCGCTAGGCGTCATTTTATCCAGCGAAAGGGACATTGATCGATAGTCGTTAGTCGTTGCACGATGTCAGATGTCTGGCTCTGGCTATGATTTCTGGGAACTGCCCGAGAAAACAGAGGCTCACGTACATGTATGTGATTCCAAGTAATGCCGAAAGGGGACAAAGGACTGTTCTATCGTCTCGTACACTTTTCTTTTTTACCTAACACTCATAATAGATTTAAAAAAATTATCGATAGTTCGAATGAAATTAAAGCCGCTAAGAACGCATTAATCGGCATTATTGTCCACGCTGGCGGTGTTGTTGCTTCTAAGCGGCGATCAATGCATTCTTTGCAAGTTTACTCTGCGCACAACGCCCTCTCGGCGAGGTCAGTTCCGTTTTCTTGGACCGTAATTGCATCTCCCATACGCAAATCGTTAATAGGTTAAAATGCGGCTTGTTTATAATTAAGTTTCCGATATGTTTGCCCTGGGATGGATTTTTGTTTTTTGTTGCGCGACGAACTTGTTAGCGCGTGTCGCGAATTGGTCGCCGCGGCCATGGTCACTGTTGTTATCGATGTTTTTACCAGACGCCATCGATCCGTCGACACACCTCGCGGCCCGCGCCGGTCCCCCTGCGCCGACCTCCGATGACCCTCGCTGTAGCTTGGGCGTGTCCAAAATATTGCCAAGTGAATGGTTAGCGTGGAAAGGTCCGAAGAGAATGGGAACAGGTGCGTGCGCACTTTTTTCGTTTTGTTTTCCCCATGTGCGTTTTTTATGCTTATCATTTTTTTCCCTCTATCAACATCTGGGGGTTAGGGCGTTTTTTGGCCCTTTTGTAACTGTGTTCACGAAAGGATTTGCGATTGCGATTTATGATGTGTTTCCAACCTGACGAGCATGCATCATTTTAGCCGAAACAATTCTGTGACCACAGTGGATCATTGAGCAATTTTTTTTAATTACTCAATTTTGCTTAGAATACTCATTATAATTGTTACATTTATTTTCATCCCCCCCGTGTAGAATTGACTGTCCACTAAGGCCTGGGGTATTTTTTTAAAATTCTAAAATGGCCTGTTTATGTTTAAAATATTAAGTTAACATGAAGCGCTTGGATTAACCAATGTCCCAAGCAGATTAACACGGATAAAAGCATCATAACAAGAAAGGGAAAAGCGTGCCAGTGTACTAAACTGTTTGGAGGATATAAAATCGAATTAAAACTGTTAAATAGCGAGCTGTTAACAAGTTATGTTCTCTCGTTCATATACCTACTTGTATTTACAATGTACGGTAAGTTTTTGCTGTACAAAATGCAGTTGTGCGTATTTTTATCCGAGGTAGTCGCGGTCCCGACTATCTCGGATAATCGAGCTTCTGTTGTATAATTTTTTTTGGGTCGGCCTTAATTAATAGTATTTTAATGTATAATCTTGGACTCTTAAGGCATTTCTAGATGATGTCGCTCTTAATTCCAAATGGAACCCTAACGATGGCGTTGGCAAACTCTCCTGTATTTGGTCTCTGAGCAAAGCTTTTCTGACCACCATAATTAACCATCGTTAATTTTTTTGTTCTTGTAACCATTATTCATGTTTACACCGAGAATTCGACTCGACGCCCTGCGCCAAATTGTCGTTCAGCTCCGTCAAACAGCTGACGAACAATTGGACGCTGTCAATGGTGGAAAACAAAAAACCACCCTTCCTCAACTTGTGTAACATTCTTGTTTTATTGCTAAGGTTCCTTTAAACTAACAAATGCTTTCGTATATAATTTCCTTGTTGTTTTTCTGCTCAGTATATTGCGAGCCGAGGTGTCTTTGCGGTGTATGCTCGCATCTAAGGCGGAAGTATTAAAGCCATCTCTGATGAACTAGGATGATTCTCGCCCAATTATAATCTTTCCTGTCAGCCTTTCGTGAGCACTTACCAAAAAACGAAAGTATTTGAAAGGCTGGAACTTCATGTCTAGCTATCGCCACGCTTTCAACGTAAACAGGAAACAATCTAATGGCGCTTTTGATTTCAATTGACGAATGTTTGATAATAGAAAAAAAAATCGCAGAATGCTGTAGAAATGCCATAATTGAAAGTCGACAATAATGACAGTGGTTTTGGGAAGATTGTTGGTAGTCGGTCTTCTTGCCCAGTACTGCTTTTTGGAGCTTAGCAGTTTCTCATTGCCGCCCATTCTTTGAGGAAAGCGTCTTCGGTTTTAAATGGTTTTAAAACACCTCTCATTGACCAAGTAGATGAAACAGCTTGTTTCTACCAAATCAATCTTTACAACTCTTGAGAGAAAAAAAAGCACCAAGCGGACATGGAGAGGAACGGATCGTCCATCCTACATGCGTTCAAAATCATTTTAGTATGCTCGCGATTATACCTTTAATCTAGACGAAAATCGTCGCATTGACTGTATGCAATGCCATAAATGGCAAATCCATCTCAGGCCAGACATCAACTCAATTGCAGCCCGCTTAATGTACGCTGTCACGAATGTACTGCAAGTCAACCAAAACGCAAGAACATGTCAAGTTTATCAGGTTTCCAGAACTCATGGCGGTATCTGTGGAATCCTGATTTTATTCAGTTCAAGTCGACACGCAATTAATCTTGTCAGTCTGTAAGGGGAATTCGGAGAAACCGTATTATGGTCAAGGTTTCTCGGAATAAACGAACTCGTTCGTACCATCGTAAAAACACG